>OX638305.1:17011396-17258775 GCA_951812265.1 Taphrorychus bicolor
GAAAGTTTCTGTTTAAAAGCTGGATAGTAACACAGTATAGCAAATGGTCTAGAGTATGATACCTATTTTGTAACTTTTTTTTTCAAGTTTATTTCAAAATTTTATATCTTTCTAATTTAAGAATGTCTTACATTTATATATTCGATACTTACATTATTGTTATATATTAAATAAAACTCTAAAACTACACTCAAAACCAGTATTTAAAGTGTTTGGTCGAAATTACCCAGGCAGGGACCTGACGTCATTTTAACGTAATTTTTTGGTAAGCATTGGTCGCCAAACACGTCATGGGATGACATCAAAACAATGTCATAATGACAGGCGTAAATCACAGATCCACGACGTTATTTTGCAACGTCAAACAACGTTACTTTGTGAGGTCAAAATCACGTCACTTTGCGACGTAAAAATGACGAGATATTGCGTTATTTGCTACGAACGGTTTATTTTCTGAGGTATATATTTTTGGCTACGTCAAAGAGTTAAAAAGCTTCTAGAATCCAGCTTTTCTTACTACCTTTTTAACTTTGACTTGGTAACAAAAAAATGTAAGATCTAAAAGTAACACACAATTTAAAAAAAAAATTGTCTTGAGTAACAGGAAATTTTAGTCTAAAAATTACACAAAATTATTAAAATTTAAACAAAATGTTTAATTTTTGACGTACTAACACACAATTTTGGTCTGAAAGTAAAACTCTGAATGTAGTAATACGAAATTGTAGCCTAAAAGTCAGCAGTAAAATGAAAAATATAATTACTGACAAGAAATTTTGATCTGAAAGTAACATCAATAATTTAAATTTTTATTTTAGTAATACGGAAATTTAGTCTAAAGTAACATAAAATTTTTTATGTTTTAGCAGTGAGAAATTGTGGTGCGAAAGTAACACAAAACTCAAAATTTTGACTTGAATTGTTAGTCTAAACGTAATACGAATTTTTTAAATTTTGATCTCGTAACAAGACATTTTGTTCTAAATGTTACAGAAAATTTAAAAATTTTGACCTTAGTGACAGGAAGTTTTTGAATTATGACTAGAGGAACACGAAATTGTAGTCTAAATGTAACACAAAATAAAAACCAATGTTCAATTAGCAACGAGAAATTTGGGTCCAAAAGTAACTACAATGTAAAAATTTGTACCTGAAATGTTAGTCTAAACCAATAACTATTTTTTTTTTAATTTTGACTTGGTAACGAAACATTTTGTTCTAAGAGTTATAAAAAAAAAATCCACCATAATAACAGGAAATTTTAGTCTAAACGTGACACAAAGTTTTTTTTTAATTTTGACTTAATAACACGAATTTTTGTCTAAGAATAACAAAAATTTTTTTAATTTTGACTGTAGTAACACGAAATTGTAGTCTAAAAGTATCACAAAAATAAAAAAAAAGTTGTTTAGTAACAAGAAATTTTGAATCCGAAAGTAACATCAAATCTTTAAGTTTTAACTCTTGTAATAGAAAATTTTAGCTTAAATTTAACACAAAATTTTGGTCTGGAAGTAACACAAAAACTCAAAATTTTGACTTGAATTGTTAGTCGATTTTTCTAAATTTTGATATCGTAATAGGACATTTTAGTCTAAAAGTAACAGAAAAATGAACTTTGATTAGTAACAGGAGTAACACAAAGTTTTTGAATTTGGAGTATAGGAACACGAAATTGTAGTCTAAATGTAACACGGAACTTTATGAGCATCTTGCTTCGTAAGTGAGCCCGACTCTTCAAATTTTTGGTTAAGTAGTACCCTAAAATAAATGTTGGGCATTTTTAGGTTACCATTAAATGAAAGTTTCTGTTTAAAAGCTGAATAGTAACACAGTATAGCAAGTGGTGTAGAGTATGATACCTATTTTGTAACTTTTCTTCAAGTGTATCGCCTGTTCTTCTAGCCCACATTCATGTGTAGATTTTAATTTTCCAAAGAAGAAATTCGAAGAGACATTTTTAAACACATTACAGTGACAAAACAATTTTTGGAATAAAAACATTTTTCCTATAAAAATAAATAGAAATTATTGAATTGAAATTGAAAGCTGATTCTGATTAGACATTTGGCGACTTCCGATTCCGCTCCGCAGTAAAAAAATCTTGTTCGATTTGCAAACTGCTCTCCAAAAGAGCCATCAGATTTCGAGATTGCTCTCGCTGGCTCTCAGATCAGTCCCTTAAAACGCTCTAACATCATGCATTAATGAAGAATAGCAATGAAAACTTTGACAAGAAGCGTCTGAAAAATGCAGTTTCGGAGTTTCGTGCTTGCTAGGCGATGTCACCCCCGGAGACCAAAACTTTATCAAGTAGGTAGGACGAAAAAAAAAAAGAATTTTTCGCCTACAGGCGCCGCTCCTGGAGGCAGCAAAGTAAAGCAATCCGGCAGTTAGGGCCGGCAGGGAACAACTCCTAAAATAACCAGGAAAAATCAATAAGTGCAGCGGTGCCGCCGACAAACAACCGGACCGGGCGCCGTTGACAGGCCCGCCGACGGTTGAGGTCCAGGAAAAATTCCCGAAAGGGCGCTCGGGGGGCGGCGAAAGCCCTTGCGGTTTTAATTACGGGAGATGCGGAGGTGCGAGAGAGTTCCTAATTGAAATCTTCGTCGGCTTGTTTATTTTAGACTGTCGCGTTTCCGGTATAAAACGATATTTTCATTAGTATATAACTATAGTGGCACGATGTGTGTGTAAAGGCCCTCGCCATCCTCGGCCTCGAACCATCATGGGTTCAATGTCAAAGCGATTTTCATTTTGTGTCCAAAGCCGGCCGGCTATACAGGCGAATTTTCGTTTTCATTCGTGGCAGGTTTGGGCCGCATGCGGCGTATCATCCTTCGTGTTCTTCGAAATATTCGAAGGCCATTTTGTTTCACTTGGGTGATTTTTTCCTTCTTTTTCGTGTAGACGACCTTTCATGGTTCAAGCTCAATAACGCGGTTGAATCGGCGGCTCTCCCGCTCCTCGATGGGCCAATAAATTCAGACAATGGATTTTGGTACCGGTCAGGGACGAAGGACGGTTTGTTTGATTTAGAGATTCGATGCGGCTCGACTGCATCCAGGGCACCTTTTTCTGCAGTTTTTAGAAACGAAATCAACAGAGTACAAGCAATAATATTTCTAGATTGATTAAAACAATTTGTTTTGCTTATAGCTGCCTTGAAGAAGGTTCGATAACCTTAAAATATTATTTAGTTTCATTGACTCACACACAGGAAAAATGCAGAATTTGTGTATAATTAAGTATCCCACTTATCTTCTCTTAATGCGTGCACTTAAGTGCATCAACCTAACAGGAAGATAATAAAATAGTAAATTTATTCATTGTTCTCATATATGAAGTGCATTCTTCTTCGAGGTTTCTAACAAAAATATGAACACCAGGGGGTCAATCACATCGCTCCTTTTTTGGATCGGCCTTGCACAATATCTTAGTCACTTTATTCGCGGTTTGAAAAATGATAAAAGTTCCGTCACCCTCAATGATAAGAGTTACGACTTTTTGGACACCAACCAGCACCTCGGTACACACTTCATGAACGGATTGTTTTCTGGCGAAATGAGGTTCAGCGAATTCGTTGCAACAAAAAGCAAATAATTACCTCTTATCAAGGATCATTTAAGATGACGCCAATAACCTTTTTATCAGTTTTAGCGGAATGTTTGCTCCTGAATGTCGTTGAACCGTCATTTCGTCACTTTTTCCCATTTTATTTTGTTTATTTATAATGTGACCTTCCAGTTTTTATGACGAGCAAGTGCAGCGACGGTCGTCTTGTATAATGATTTATTTTAATGATGATGCGTTAGTTAGGACATGTCCGATACGTCTCCAAGATGCATCATAAACTCGATTTTTAGAAGAAGACCCTGCACTTTTGGCCCAATTAAAACCGGGCCCTATCTGCATATCGGCAGGTTGGATTTCATCCGGAAATTAGTGTCGCACTTTTATTATCGGTATTAAAAGCAGTCAGGCCATGCAGACGGAAATTTGGCATCGTGTTCGGTGCAGCTGCAATGAGACGGGTTCACTTTCGAACATAATTTCGGCGGACCACTTTTGCTCTCGTTTGGTTAACACACCTCGGTTAAGGTCGAAATATCGGGGTGAATTCGAAAGTACTTGATGAAAAATATTCGGGATATATAGAATAAGCTAATGGCTATTAAACCGGATAATTAAACGCAATATAGGGTACAACAAAACGTATCATTTTTGAGACTAAAAGATAGTGCTATCAAACTGCTTCAAGTTGAATGGTAGTTTGTTATTTACTCCATAATTATTTACCATCAAAAGTAATTTTCTCTAATCGGTTTGCCCTTATACCTATTGAATTGTCAGAAAGTAAACATTTTAAAATCCTCCTTATCAAAATGTGGTCAGAGAGAACGTCAAGAAACGTTTTGCTAGATGGCGACTTAAATACACTATTTGCCCCTTTTATATTATTTTTATTTTTTATTAGGTTATTGGAACTTTATTAGTTTTTTTCCATTATAAATATTGTCGAATTTTGTCTCTTCTCTGTTTTTTTAAATGAGTGGTCCAAAATTGCTGTGGTAACGAGGTCAGTTAAATCAGCCAAAAGTTGCCTTTCATAGAGCCTTTTCAATTCAATTTATCAATTTATTATATATTATATCGACATAGAATAAATTATCAATTTATTCTATGTCGAAAACTATTTCATATAAATACAAAAATACAAAAAAGTTCTAATTACAAACTGTCATTATATTCTAATCGATTAATACGGGCCATAAAATTTTATTTCAAAATTTTATATTTTTTTATTCCTAATATAAGAGTGTCTTACATTTATATATTCGATACTTACATTTTTGTTAGATATTAAATAAAACCCTAAAATTACACTGAAAACCTTCATTTAAAGTGTTTGATCGTAATGACCCAGGCGGAAACCTGACGTCATTTTAACGTAATTTTGTGGTAAGCATTGGTCACCAAAGACGTCATTGGATGACATCAAAACAATGCCATAATGACGGGCGTAAGTCACAGATCTATGACGTTACTTTGTGACGTCAAAATCACGTCACTTTGCGACGTGAGAATGAAGTGATTTTGCGTTATTTGCTACGAACGGTTTATTTTCTGAGGTATATATTTTTGGCTACGTCAAAGAGTTAAAAAGCTTCTAGAATCCAACTTGACTACTACCTTTTTGACTTTGACTGGGTAACAAGAAATTGTAAGGTCTAAAAGTAACATAAAATTTTAAAAAATTGTCTTGAGTAACAGGAAATTTTAGACTAAAAATAACACGAAATTATTAAAATTTAAACAAAATGTACATACGTAATAACACACAATCTTGATCTGAAAGTAAAACATGAGAGCAACGAGAAATTTTTGTCTAAAAGTAAATAAAACGTCAAAATTTTTACTTAAAATGTCTAAACGCATAACTAATTTTCTTAATTTTGACTTGGCAACGAAACATTTTGTTTAAGAATACAAAATAAAAAAAATTCGACTGTAATAACAGGAAATTTTATTAGAAGATTTACGAATTAGAAAAACGATTAAGAAATTTACGAATTTTTGTCTAAGAGTAACACAAACTTTTTAAATTTTGACTGTAGTAACACGAAATTGTGGTCTAAATGTATCACAAAAGTAAAAATAAATTGTTTAGTAACAAGAAATTTTGATTCCGAAAGTAACATCAAATCTTTAAGTTTCGACTTTGGTAATAGGAAATTTTGGCTTAAATTAACCCGAAATTTTGGTCTGGAAGTAACATAAAATCTGAAAATTTTGACTTAAAATGTTAGTCTAAACGTAAAACAAAGTTTTTTAAATATCGACTTAATAACACGAATTTTTGTCTAACAGTAACACAAAATTTTTATTTTTGACTATAGTAACACGAAATTGTAGTCAAAAGGTATCACTAAGATAAAAAAAAAATTGTTTGGTAAAAGAAATTTTGGATCCGAAAGTAACATCAAATCTTTAAGTTTTGACTTTGGTAATAGGAAATTTTAGCTTCAATTTAACCCGAAATTTTGGTCTGGAAGTAACAGAAAATCCTAAAATTTTACTTGAAATGTTAGTCTAAACGCAACATAAAATTGTTTAGTTTTGACTTGGGAACAAGAAATTGTCGTCTAAAAGTAACAAAAAAATTAAAAAATTTACTTACTGACAAGAAATTTTGATCGAAAAGTAACATTAATTTTTTAAATTTTAATTTTGGTAATACGGAAATTTAGTCTAAAGCGTAAAACAAAATTTTTTATGTTTGACTTAATAACAAACAATTTTGGTCTAACTAACCTATTACAAAATTAAATCATTTTTACTTAGTAACAAGAAATTTTGATCCAAAGGTAACATCAAATTTTTAAGTTGTAACTTTAGTAACGAAAACTTAGTCTATAGGTTAAATTGAAATTTAAATATTTCTACCTAGCAATGAGAAATTTTGGTCTAAAAGTCACAAAATCTCAAAATTTTGACTTGAATTGTTAGTCTAAACAAAGTTTTGGAATTTTGACTATAGGAACATGGAATTGTAGTCGAAATGTAACACAAAATAAAAAAGTGTTTACTTAGCAACGAGAAATTTTGGTTTAAAAGTAACTAAAATATAATAATTTTTTACTTGAAATGTTAGTCTAAACGGATAAGTAATTTTTTTATTTTTGATTTAGCAACAAAACATTTTGTTCTAAGAGTTATACAAAATTAAAAATTTTGATATTAGTAACAGAAAATTTTAGTCTAAACGCACCATAAAGTTTTTGAATTTTGACTAGAGGAACACAAAGTTGTATTCTAAATGTAACACAAAATAAAAAAATGTTTACTGTGCAACGAGGAGTTTCTGTCTAAAAGTAACTAAAACGTCAAAATTTTTACTTAAAATGTTAGTCTAAACGTACTATAAAGTTTTTTTAAGTTTTGATTTAATAACACAAAAATTTGGTCTAAGAGTAACAAAAAATGTTTTTATTTTTTACTGTAGTAACACGAAATTGTAGTCTAAACGTTCACAAAAATAAAAAAAAATTAGTTTACTAACAATAAATTTTGAATCCGAAAGTAACATGAAATCTTTACGTTTCGACTTTGGTACTAGAAAATTTTAGCTTAAATCTAACCCGAAATTTTGGTCTGGAAGTAACACAAAATCTAAAAATTTTAACTTGAAATGTTAGTCTAAACGTAACACAAAATTGTTTAATTGTGACTTGGTAACAAGAAATTGTAACACAAAATTTACAAATTTTAAGTTCAGTAACAGAACATTTTTATCTAAATATTACACGAAAATTTGGTTTGGAATTTACACAAATTCTCAAAAGTTTGACTTGAAATGTTAGCCTAATCGTAAGACGAAGATATTTAATTTTGACTTAGTGACAACAAGTTGTGGTCTAAGAGTAAACTAAAACTAAACCTATCACAAAATTAAAGCATTTTAACTTAGTAACAAGAAATTTTGATCCTAGGTAAAATCAAATTTTTAAGTATGACTTTGGGAACACGAAAATTTACTCTAAAGGTAAAACAAAATTTAAAAATTTCTACCTAGCAATGAGAAATTGTGGTGTGAAAGTAACACAAAACTCAAAATTTTGATTTGAATTGTTAGTCTAAACGTAACACGATTTTTCTAAATTTTGATCTAGAAACAAGACATTTTGGTCTAAAAGTAACAGAAAACTGAAATTTTTTTATCTTAGTAACAGGAAATTTTAGTCTAAACCTAACACAAAGTTTTTTAATTTTGATTATAAGAACACGAAATTGTAGTCTAAATGTAACACAAAATAAAAAACGTTTACTTAGCAACGAGAAATTTTTGTCTACAAGTAACTAAAACATCAAAATTTTTAGTTAAAATGTTAGTCTAAACGTATGATTAATTTTTTTAATTTTGACTTGGCAACGAAAAATTTTATTCTAAATTTTAATTTTAATAATTTAATTTTTAATCCTAAAATTTTACTTGAAATGTTAGTCTAAACGCAACATAAAATTGTTTAGTTTTGACTTGGGAACAAGAAATTGTCGTCTAAAAGTAACAAAAAAATTAAAAAATTTACTTACTGACAAGAAATTTTGATCGAAAAGTAACATTAATTTTTTAAATTTTAATTTTGGTAATACGGAAATTTAGTCTAAAGCGTAAAACAAAATTTTTTATGTTTGACTTAATAACAAACAATTTTGGTCTAACTAACCTATTACAAAATTAAATCATTTTTACTTAGTAACAAGAAATTTTGATCCAAAGGTAACATCAAATTTTTAAGTTGTAACTTTAGTAACGAAAACTTAGTCTATAGGTTAAATTGAAATTTAAATATTTCTACCTAGCAATGAGAAATTTTGGTCTAAAAGTCACAAAATCTCAAAATTTTGACTTGAATTGTTAGTCTAAACAAAGTTTTGGAATTTTGACTATAGGAACATGGAATTGTAGTCGAAATGTAACACAAAATAAAAAAGTGTTTACTTAGCAACGAGAAATTTTGGTTTAAAAGTAACTAAAATATAATAATTTTTTACTTGAAATGTTAGTCTAAACGGATAAGTAATTTTTTTATTTTTGATTTAGCAACAAAACATTTTGTTCTAAGAGTTATACAAAATTAAAAATTTTGATATTAGTAACAGAAAATTTTAGTCTAAACGCACCATAAAGTTTTTGAATTTTGACTAGAGGAACACAAAGTTGTATTCTAAATGTAACACAAAATAAAAAAATGTTTACTGTGCAACGAGGAGTTTCTGTCTAAAAGTAACTAAAACGTCAAAATTTTTACTTAAAATGTTAGTCTAAACGTACTATAAAGTTTTTTTAAGTTTTGATTTAATAACACAAAAATTTGGTCTAAGAGTAACAAAAAATGTTTTTATTTTTTACTGTAGTAACACGAAATTGTAGTCTAAACGTTCACAAAAATAAAAAAAAATTAGTTTACTAACAATAAATTTTGAATCCGAAAGTAACATGAAATCTTTACGTTTCGACTTTGGTACTAGAAAATTTTAGCTTAAATCTAACCCGAAATTTTGGTCTGGAAGTAACACAAAATCTAAAAATTTTAACTTGAAATGTTAGTCTAAACGTAACACAAAATTGTTTAATTGTGACTTGGTAACAAGAAATTGTAACACAAAATTTACAAATTTTAAGTTCAGTAACAGAACATTTTTATCTAAATATTACACGAAAATTTGGTTTGGAATTTACACAAATTCTCAAAAGTTTGACTTGAAATGTTAGCCTAATCGTAAGACGAAGATATTTAATTTTGACTTAGTGACAACAAGTTGTGGTCTAAGAGTAAACTAAAACTAAACCTATCACAAAATTAAAGCATTTTAACTTAGTAACAAGAAATTTTGATCCTAGGTAAAATCAAATTTTTAAGTATGACTTTGGGAACACGAAAATTTACTCTAAAGGTAAAACAAAATTTAAAAATTTCTACCTAGCAATGAGAAATTGTGGTGTGAAAGTAACACAAAACTCAAAATTTTGATTTGAATTGTTAGTCTAAACGTAACACGATTTTTCTAAATTTTGATCTAGAAACAAGACATTTTGGTCTAAAAGTAACAGAAAACTGAAATTTTTTTATCTTAGTAACAGGAAATTTTAGTCTAAACCTAACACAAAGTTTTTTAATTTTGATTATAAGAACACGAAATTGTAGTCTAAATGTAACACAAAATAAAAAACGTTTACTTAGCAACGAGAAATTTTTGCCTACAAGTAACTAAAACATCAAAATTTTTAGTTAAAATGTTAGTCTAAACGTATGATTAATTTTTTAAATTTTGACTTGGCAACGAAAAATTTTATTCTAAAAATTACACAAACTTAAAAAATGTCGACATTAGTAACAGGAAATTTAGGTCTAAACGTAACACAAAATTTTTTAAATTTTGATTTAACTCGAAATTTTAGTCTGGAAGTAACACAAAAACTCTTTGATCAAACTCATTGATTTGAAATGTTAGTCTAACGTAACACAAAGTTGCTTAATTAATAAAAATTAATTAAAACTATTAATATTTAAAAATAACATGACATCTTATTACGACGCCAACGGAATCGATAAGGGTAGCTTCACGCTTATACAGGGTGTCCCAACATGAACGTTTTTTCGTAAAATGCCGTCTTTACCGTACGGAAAAGTTGTAGTAAAAAATTTTTGAAAATTTGTTTTTTATTATTTGAAAACAAATTTTGCCCGCCTTTTAATCGAAGATGACGTTTTTTAAGATAAATTTTAAAACAAAAAATTAAACTTTGGTCCAAAATTTGATCCCTTTAGAAAACACTAAACTTCTCGGCTAAAAATCTAATATTTTCTAATTAAGAAATATAATCGAATTTCGTCTATAATTGAGTTTATATATCAGCTTTAAAAGATGAGAAAAAGTGCGTAAATTATCATTTTTAGTGAATTTAAAATAAAAAATAAAATGTTTGATATTCGGAAACAAATATGACAGTCTGTTACCAAAAATTGTTTCTTAAAATAAATTTTGAAATTAAATATCAGACTTTAGTCAAAAAATTTACCGTTTTAGAAGACGCTAGAATTCTTGGATAAAAAATACAGTTTAATTATCGATTTGGTCTAACAATCGAGTTGAAAACTTAACTTTAAAAGACAGAAAAGTTTGCACGTGTCATCATTCTTAAGCGTTTTTAAGTCAAAAACTAGACTTTTCATTATTTTCAAACGATTGTTATACTTTTTCTTAAGGCCGTTTTTTTTTATCCAAAAATTTGTATTTTAATTCTAAAAATTCCTTCATTTTTAAACAATTTCAAGTCAAACAATTTTTTTTCTGATTATTAGATATTTAAAATCGCTTTTCAAAAAGAAACAATAAAGTAAGATTTTATTTTTTTTTAATCAATGTTTTTTAAATTGTGACTGAACTATTAGGTGCAGATGAAAATTAGGTACGCCACTTGATTCTATATAACAAAAATTACTAGACAGCATGTTGACTTTTCATAAATCAAAAATGGTAACAAGTTTCCAAAATGTCAAATTACCAAAATCAACCTGTATCTCGAAAACCAAAAGGACAATAAAAATTATGTTTGCACCACCGCTAACTTCACAAAAAAAATAGTACGTTATTGCAAAAGCCACAATCCTCTATTTTTAAAAACTAGGAAGATACCCTGTACATAATGGCGGCAAGGGTGCCGAAAATGGGATACCCTGTACATACTTTAAAAAGGCGTATTCTTAAAATTAAGACTTTTTTTACCAATGTACATACAAGATGCTAAAATTTAGAACGCAAGCTACCAGATATTGCCTTTATCATTAAATAGCAATGTAGCCGATTCCCAAAATAGGGCAATGTCATATCTTTAATTATGCCATGATAAACCCTGCATTCCTTGGTTTTTTAAACTCGATTATTTGGATTTAGAATCTTTGTCCACCCAATATTTTAAGAATGAAAATAATAAAGAGAGTAATAAGGGCCAAAATTTATATTTCGAGGTAATTAATTACCCTTCTCCTTGCTCTTTACGTCCGAGTAACCACGGAACTTTATCAACCAGATTTGGAGCATCGTAATGGATTTTTCTCGTTGACATGTTTTCCATGGGACAAGCCTGCAAACATTGCGGTTTAATAAACCTTGAAAGCACGGTTATCTTGGTGACTGACTGAGTAGCCAATAGTATTCCACTTCTCGCCTCAAAGGCTGATGGCGAATTGGAGGCTTATATATATTATTCTTCTTAGGTGCAGTAGAACAATGTTTTGGTAATTTTAGCAAAAATTTAAATATTTTTAAATTGAAAAATATTAAAATAATTATATTAATAATAAAAAATAAAAAATAAAATAATAATATTAAAAATTTGAAATTTGGAGTGATAAATAAGTCGTAAATGTGCTTCAGATCCCGTTTCACGCACCTAGGCACGTCTTTGGTTTCACTGGAAGTACCGTCATATTTCATTTTTTAAATGAACACCCTGTACATGTCTAACACCCTGCAATTCTAAGTAATTAATATGTAACATAATGTATGCTTATCTCTTACCGTTTTCGAGAAAATCGCGCCCGAACTTTCGATATCATCAATAATAAATGTGGATTTTTATGGAAACAAATCAACATCGATCAGCCCTGATTTCGTAAACTACCATTTTTTTTAAGCTCCCTATTAATAGACATTAAAAACAGTGTGTCTAACTTGTCATCTTGTGTCACCCGGTATATACCGGGAGACACAAGATGTATGTAACAGCGTTACCACAATTTTTATTTTAAAAATTTGTAAATTGGAGGTAATAAATAAGTCGTAGATGTGCTTCAGATTCCGTTTCAAGCACTTGGGACCTCCGGTTTAACCGAAAGAACCACCAATTTCATTTTTTTAAATGGAACACCCTGTATATTTGTTCATTGATATTGATCGATGTTGATTTGTTTCCACAAAAATCTACATTTATTATTGATGATATGGAAAGTTCGGGCGCGATTCTCTCGAAAACGGTAAGAGATAAGCATATATTATGTTACATGTTAATAATTTAGAATTTGACGGGGAATCCGAAAATGAGCAAATATACAGGCTGTTCCATTTAAAAAATGAAATAAGTCGTGCCTAAGTGCTTGAAATGGAATCTGAAGCACATTTATCACATGCAAATTTCAAATTTTTAAAATAAAAATTGTGGAAACGCTGACTACATACTGACATGATCGGACTAACGTATGTAGGGTACTTAATGTATTTTTTTTAAACGTTTAAAGGAGTCAAATTTCTGGCACGTTTAATGGTGTATTTTAAATGTTTGAAGAAAAAATACCATATTGGACATATAGTAGGAGCTACATTTTGTGCTCTGGCCGTTTTTTGAGAGCTTTGTTCGATCTCAAATCCAGAAAAAAAAATTGAAATGCAAGAGCTCAGGTAAATGTGTTATTCAGTAGAACAAAAATCTATTTTACGCTCGTATTGTGACACTTTTTTTATTATCAGCGGATATCTAGAAAAAGTTCATGGCTTTTCAGTACAAACCCGATTAAATAATTACCCGTCGCATTTGCAAAACTTTTAATAATAACAATGCACTTTGTTAAGTGTTGTTGGATCGCCCCCATTTTTTTTTATTTACACATCTTAATCTTTTCGTTGAAGTTTGCTTTTTAAAAAAAACTGTGTCAACCCGGCCCTCTTAATCTCCAATTATATTTATTTTTTTCGCAATGCACTTTTTATCTCCAGACAGACAAAACAAATACATCGGGGCCACACTATACGTCGAATACAAAACAATACTTTAATTAAATTGATAGCGAATGTTTAATGTAACACGCACTTATTATAACGCCCTAAAAAGATTTGATAAAGCCGAATTCCCCCCATTTACAGAGGTCCGTCTAAGTTTTGGGTCGCATTTTTCGTTCGGGCTCCTGTTCTATTGATTTGGTTTACTGTTAAGGCAGGGTTCACTGACCTACGGCAATACGTCTGAATAAATTCAGAAAGAATTGCATGACAGTGGGTTTAGTGACAAATGCATTATCTTTGTTTTCGATGTGTTTGGTTAAGCCTTAATCAAATATTTGTAGGCATTTTTTTCATTGATAGTAATAAAAGATGACTAAAAGTACGAGGGAGCGTCAAATATAATTTTTTTTTATGACTTTTTAAAAAAAATTTTACGTGTGACCTCATGAGAGCGTAGATATCATTTGCTGAAAGTCTATACAACAAGAAAAAAACTAAAAACTCAGCCCTGAGAATCTCACGGTCATCTTGCATTCAGACAGACATAAAAATTATTTGGCAGCCGACTAAAGTGCTAAAAAACGAAGACGGGGGGCCCACTTTTCCTTTTATTTGCACGACCACTTTTGCTTTCGTTCGCCGATGCACCGAGACGGGCACACAACGAAGAGCTCTGTTCTGCATGCATCGGGACACCATTTTTAAAATGGTTAAAAATATCCCACCGAAAACACGTTCGCTTTTGACCACAAGTTGGCATGGTCATGGTCATGGAACCGCCTTGGTTCTCGGTTATTACCCAGACCAAAAAGGCACGGATGATGAAGATTGGAGTAAGTTATGATGAGTTTTTGTGTTTTGTGTAATCAATGAAATATTGACAAGTTATCAAGTTGATGAAGAAGAAGAATGGAGACCGTTTATTTTTACCATCACCATTCATAGACATTTTGATGACGTTTACTATACTGAACGCGCTGTAGGTACATTAGTATAAAGACTTTTAGGTCGGTAATAATTTGCACACCCCACGTACCAAGTTTTTGTGTTTTGTATAATCAATAAAATATTGACAAATTATTAAGTTAATGAGGAAGAAGAATGGAGAGATCTGTTTAATTTTTACCACCACCTTGACGACATTTACTACTGAACGCGCAGTTTAGGTGCATTAGCTGATGGTTACATAAAGCCTTTTAGGTCGGTAATTATTTGCACACCCCACGTACTATACAAAGCAGACGTATTATTTCGGCAGTTGCAAATGTATGTAATTTGGGTTCCCAAGGCGTGAAGGTCTCCAGACTGTTCGTCAGACATGCTCTTGAAAAGATTGGCTGATCGGGGGGATAAAAACTTAAAAGAGTTGAAGGACTGGGGCTTTATTTGTGTTGTGTTACAAGTGCAGATTTCTTTTTACATGCCCCCCCAGCATAAACTGACAATTAGGTACTCGAGAGCACACTTAGTTCTATAAGTAACACCAACAAATACACTATAAAACGTAAAACCTTTAAAGCTCATACAACTGAACTGTTCTAGAGGTTGGTACAAAGTTGCATAATGAAATGATTCCTGTTAAATCATAGCAATAGCTTGAATGTGGATTGGTTTTCAGAAACAATATATTCGACTGAATAAGAAATTATCTCATTTAAATTAGTTTTCTAAACTCTGTCTGACTCATTTTCTAAACTAAAAAGACCACTACTTTTACTAAAAATTGAATATGAACTGAATATACAAAAAAACCGAAAGTAATAATCAACGTTTGCCAGATTTCTAAATTTTTAAATGACCGACATGACGTCACGATTACTTGATTTGTCGCCAATATACTTTATTTTTCACGATTCATAAAGAGGTTATTTTTCTGATTAACTTTTGTTTAAAAAGTTTTTTTTGTTTCTGCTACTGTAAAAAAAATTACAAACTCACATAAAAAAATAAATACAATTAAAAAACTATTAACCTCTTGATTTGTAGAGTCTATTTCAAATAGAGAAATCATCTAGTATGAGATATTTACATGAATGGAATATAACCAATCTGCCAGCCAAGTTGTAGTCTGGAGTGATACGTGGGTTAGGTAATGGGGAAGAGCCTATCTAGGAAATACGAAGGGGCGGAAGTAACCCTTGGATAATGCAAGCAACATGTAAAAGATGTCGGTTTTATTTAATCTGTTTTATCCAGTGAACCAGAGTATTCTTAAGAATTAAAATTGAAAAAGGCAGCAATGTAAGTATGTAGGTATCAGGCATTAACCACTAACCACTAAAGCTTAAATTCTCATTTGGTTGGACAGAGTAATGTATCAGATCATGTTACAATTTAAATAACTGTATTGGTTTTTTATATTGGTTAATGTGATTCATAGAACTACTTTTAGGCAACGAACAAAGCAAAGCCAAAGAATATGGCTATACACAGCAACAGAAAATCGAAAAGTTCACTTTAAAATTGGTTGTATTGAGAGCCTGAGGTCACAAAACTTTTTATTCAAAGGGCACAAAAATCCAGTAGCAGGATTGAAGTAGTGGAAGGACAAAGAGAACATCAAGAAAAGGAACTACAGTGGGATTCACTCAAATCGGTCGAGGCGTTCTCAAGTTACAGGCAGTCAAAGTTGAGAATTGAGAAAAAAGTTTTTTTGCTGTTTTTGATCGGAATGGCACGTTCGTTATTCCCTAAAAACGCAACAAACTCAATTCGAATAAAATTAACCTCTAAAGAGGCTTTTTTCAAAATTGTCCAAAAACGCGATTCTAGAAGTGCCTAAAAATCGACCACCGAAGGGGGTCTATCTCTGAAAATGTTGCACCTACGGAACTTCCGGTGGTGGGAGGTGAAAGAGGACATCGCGTAGAGGAAAAACAGTTGGATTCACTCAAATCGATCAAGGCGTTCTCAAGTTACAGGCAGTCAAAGTTGAGAATTGAGAAAAAAGTCGTAATACCCCCCCTTTAAATAGTTTCAAAAAAAATTCGGGAATTTTTTTTTGTTGTTTTTGATCGGAATGGCACGTTTGTAATCCCCTAAAAACGCAACAAACTCAATTCGACTTAAATTACCTCTAAAGAGGTTTTTTTCAAAATTGTCCAAAAACGTGATTCTAGAAGTGCCTAAAAATCGACCACCGAAGGGTCTATCTCTGAAAATGTTGCACCTACGGAACTTTCAGTTGTGGGAGGTGAAAGAGGACATCACGTAGAGGAAAAAACAGTTGGATTCGCTCAAATCGATCGAGGCGTTCTCAAGTTACAGGCAGTCAAAGTTGTGAATTGAGAAAAAAGTCGTAATACCCCCCTTTAAATATTTTCAACAAAATTTCGGGAAATTTTTTTTGCTGTTTTTGATCGGATTGGCACGTTTGTAATCCCCTAAAAACGCAACAAACTCAATTCTAGAAGTTTTGATCGGAATGGAACGTTTGTAACGCAATAAAATCAATTCGAACGAAATTAACCTCTAAAGACCCGTTTTTCAAAATTGTCCAAAAACGCGATTCTAGAAGTACCTAAAAATCGACCACGGAAGAGGTCTATCTCTGAAAATGTTCAGTCAAAGTTGAGAATTGAGAAAAAAGTCGTAATACCCCCCTTTAAATCTTTTCAAACAAAATTCGGAAAATTTTTTTTTTGCTGTTTTTGCTCGAAATGGTACGTTTGTAACCCCCTAAAACGCAACAAACTCAATTCGAATGAAATTAACCTCTAAAGAGGTTTTTTTCAAATTGTCCAAAAACGCGATTCTAGAAGTGCCTAAAAATCGACCACCGAAGGCGTGTATCTCCGAAAATGTTGCATCTACGGATCTTCCAGTGGTGGGAGGTAAAAGAGGACATGACGTAGAGGAAAATACACTTAGATTCACTCAAATCGGTCGAGGCGTTCTCAAGTTACAGGCACTCAAATTTGAGAATAGAGGAAAAAGTCGTAATACCCCCCTTTAAATATTTTCTCTCCGAAAATGTTGCACCTACGGAACTTCCCATGTTGGAAGTTGAAAGAGGACATTAAGAAGAGGAAAAAACGGTTGGATTCAGTTCAATCGTTCCAGGCATTCTCAAGTAACATGCGGTCAAAGTTGGACATTGAGAGTCAAAGTTGGAAACGTATACCGATACCTTTTGGACCTTTTGGTCAATATCAAAATAATCCTGCAAAAATTTGTATGCTGTTTTTGATTGGAAAAGGGCTATTGAAATTTCTTAAAATTTAATTTAGAAAAAAAATGGCAAAAAAGTCTATTCTACCTTAAAAATCTGTCACCGAAGGGGTTTAATTCCGAAATTATTAAACCAAAGGGATTTTTGTTTATGGGAGAAGAAATAGGACATTGAAAATTAGCAAGCTTCCTCCCAAGAACTAAACACCCCCTCCCTACCCCCCGTTTGGTCAATAGCAAAAAGAAGTGTGGAAACATTTTGATGCTATTAGTGATCTGAAACGGACGATTGCAATCCTCTAAGATTGTAATAAACTTTATTCCAATGAATGATGCACTGATGGTTAACGAAGAAGGGAAAAAATACTCTTTTTCTTTTAATTTAATGACGCGAGGAAAGAACTGTAGCATGTTTAAGATATATTAGGCTGTAGATGAGGAAAACAGGGTGCCTACTACTTCGGAAAACTTCTGAAACAATAAACTTTCAACCTAAATTTTGGTTTGCAATGTAATGTGTCCCGACCATGATGCGCTCTCTAATAAAAACCTTAACCTTTTTAATTCATTAAATTTCGTCTAGCTTTCACAACAATTCGAATTGCAAACCAAGCCACCGGATTTGAATCTCAAGTCTCCATCCTTGTGCATGTAGTCTGGTCTCGATTCCGAATTACATTCCAGACGAAACGGAAATCAATTCACGGGGTAACTAGAAAATAAATGTCGCCTTGGTGACATTCCATGACCTTCTCAATGGTTTAAACGTTGCACTCCATCGAATCCATAATATACTAAACAGCGTATTCCTTGTTGGACACAATATCGTGTGGTACAAAATTATCGATATTGGTGTGAACTATAATATGCCCATGATCAACACAGTGGTCATTTCTTGATTGCTTCTTTTGTTGTGTGAAGTTTATAAAGCTATAAACAACTATTGAAGGAAACAGAGCAATTTTAGCTGCATTATCTATTCTCCTTGCCCATTCCAAAAATAGAATAAAATATTCATAAGATTGCATTAAATGATTTAGAATTCACAGAAAGCCCTTTAAATCCGTACAGGAAGTAAATCGAACGAATGCTAAATCGATGCAATCATATTCGGTAGAAATTTAAGCAAATTTTATGAATGCATGTAAAGTGCATTATGTTTATAAATCAAGGCTGAGCAGCTCGAGTTTATCAAGTCGTTCGACTAAATTGCCCCATTCAGCTTGCCATGACAAAGCGTATGGAACGAGAATGGTCTTCCATGTAGTCCGACACGAATTTTGGTGTCCCAGTTTAGGAAATTTATTTTATAGACCTCAGATCCTTGCTTCAATGCCTAATAATAATTAGACCCCCGAGGCCAACACCTAATCTTAAACAATAATCTTTCAAATAATAATGAAAATTCCGAATGCGGGTTTTCTTTAATGTTAAGGCAATCAAGTTTGACGGTAATTATTGCACGAACCGTAGGTACCTATATACGTACTTGTTGGATACGTCTAGATTTTCAACCACAAATATGTGTTTGTTTGAAGGTGCAGCCCATTTTTAAATACCTACGCTTCTATCTGCCGAGCTGGGGAATGGTAAATTGTGTTTTATGGGAGAATGGAGGTGGTTTTGATCGTTGACATTAAAAAGTATGTTTCCTATTTCGAATCTGCACCGTTACGAAACATAAATTTATGTTTTTTTTGTGGGTACCGTCAAATGTATTTTGATTCACACTTGCCCAAGCTTTAAAAAAATATCAATATTTTGAACAAAAGCAATTTTAGTTCTTCTTGATGAGCAGACTGGATGAGGAGATAAGATTGACAGTTGGTTATAGGCATCATTTGAAAAAGCTCCTTCATCATACGCTCACATGGAACCCTTTTCGCTGATCGTAGAGTAGTGGAAATTGAATTTTACTACTTATAGATAACGAAAAATTCTCACATATGGCCATAAAAATTCGGCGACACTGATTGGTCACAAAATTTTATAGAACAATTTGATTGGTCAAAACCTTCACACGCCACATTACTGCACCTACTCGGGAGATTCTCGCATGTAGGATATGGCATCGAAAGCGTCATCAAAATGCCACGGTTCCCTTTGATGGAAACAAAAAGACGCGTTGACAGTGATTTTTAATTTAGTTTAATTAACCTATATCTTTTGTCGTAAAGAAATGTCCGATATTTTATCCTTGAACAGATCCAACAAATGTCGACATTTTCCTAAAAATGGTTCGGTTTTTTTGACCGGAAGTCTGGCACTTAAGGGTTTCCATGACGTATTGTTGTTGTCAGCGCACTTATTTCGGTTCCCATCTTACCCATGTTGTAGTTCCTCTTACCCATGTTGATGGAAGTTGCAGAAGTTACAGAAGAATGATAACGGTTTCTGGAGTTGCTGGAGTAGAATTCGATTTTGTTTAAGGTTAATAAGTTTTTAACTGATTTTTGGCGTTTGGTTAAAGTTAAAGTTGCTACTTTATGGCTATCTTATATCAATGTTCCGTGGCTACATAAATTAGCTATTACTTCCAAATTTTGTAGTCATTTTGGCTAACACAAGTTTTTAGCTATATTTCTGGTTAAAAAACCACACATTTACTGCAATAAAGTAGACATTTTATCCATTAGATATTCGGCTATTTTAACCAGGCAAAAATGCAATGATTACCAAGATTTTTGCCAAATTATTGCCATCAAGAAAAATGCTACTTTATAACCAAATCTTGACAATTTATCTTACATAAATGACCCAATAATAACCAAATCCTTGCTTTTTTTACTACTTTATGACTAACTTTTGGCCATTAATGTTATTTGGTTATACAATGCTACTGGGATTTTATTCTAAAATTGATTTTCTCCAAAACATCAAAATCAGCAATTTTAGAGAATGTAGCTTAATTTAAACCATAATTCTAAGCTGGATTTTTCAGAAATTTTAAGTTTGTGTTTTTAGACGATTTAAGTCATTTTAATAGATTTTGGCCCTAATCATGATCTAACTTTTTATATCAACTTCAAATTTGTGTTTTAACACGCTTCGAGTAATTTTTAATGATTTTTAGACCTAATAATTTTTGACACAACTTTCTCAAAAAACGCTAGATTTTTAGCTTTGAGGTATTTTTAGTCAAACTTTACGTATTCTGATCCAAAAGTTAATTTTACCAAAAACTAATTAGGAAATTTGAATTTCTCCAAAAACATCAAAATTTGCATTTTAGGCAATATATTTTGACAAAGTTTTAGCTCTAATTCTAACCTCGATTTCTCCAAAAAGCTAAAATTTTGCATTCTCTGTTCTTCGAGAAATTTTTAAATGAATTCTAACTATTTCACAATGTATTTGAATCAGTTAATTTTCCGTGTATTTATTCTAACTTGGCATTTTTAGACGAGGTGGGTCACAAATGGATTTTAATCTTAATTCTAATCAGATGTTATCCAAAGAATTCATATTTGATTTTTAGACGCTTTGAAACATATTTAACTGAGTTTGGCCTTAATCTTAATCTGATTTTTTCCAAAAACTTTTAATTGACTTTTTGGACGCTTTGTGTCATTTTTAGTTGCTGTTTGTCCTAATCGTAATCTGCATTTTTCCAAAAATTTTAAGTTTGCGTTTCTAGATGCTTTCAGTATTTTTTATCCGATTTTGGACTTTTTCGTAACAAGACACTAAATTTTTTTTCTTATAGACTTATAGACTATATTTTCTTATAGACAAATAAATTTTTTTAAAGACACTAAATTTCCATTCTTAAATGCTTTTAGTCATTGTTAACGTCATTACGTCATAGCAACTTAAAGCCGTACCAGATATTGATTATCTCGATTGTTTTTGTTAGGCTGGAAATTAAGTTTTAGAAAACCGATCAGCTAAGCGCTAGGAACCGTAGCGTTCTAGCTAGGAGATGGATATAACTTCAATATATTCTTCTCTTTAATCAAATAATAAAAATAATGATAGTGACAACTGTTTCACAATAATGTAACGTAAGACGTCATCACTTTAATGGTTCCCACTGCTAAAAAGGGAGGCCAAATCTGTACAACAGGAGGGGGCTCCCGGCTCCAGACTCGGACAGATCTCGGTGTACCCGACCAATGAACGACCGCGCACGTTTTCGAGTGCTGGCTCTAAAGCGCTCTGAGAGTATTCCCATCCTTTGTTTTCTCAATACAAATTTAAGGATGACAATACTCTCGGAGCGCTCTAGAGCGGTTTCTCGAAAACGCTATAATATAACCAACGAGCTAGTATATTCCGTCTATTTTATAGTTTTGGCCCATATTTTTAGCACTCTTGGGGGGGGGGGAATTGGTGCTGGTTACCAAGAGGTTCCGCAGCGAAGACATCTTTCTTCGGTTATGGTGTAGAAGAGCAGTATGTTCAAAGGACTGTGGAAGTTGAATTACGGGGTTTGTCATTGTCATTTAGTAAATTAAAGTAAAAGGACATAACAGAACACAAAGCGTGTATCTTGTTCTCTCTCGTTTACAATATAGAGTTTGCTTCTTTCTCGATTTTTCTTGATTTTAATAATAGTGAGCATGCTCTTTACTAATGTGGGCATGTTTTATTCCCGATTTGAATCGCGCGCAATGTGTCCTGTGGCAGTCTTTTCAACCTGCACCGCGGCACTCTTCATTGGTACTCTTCTGCATCATATACGCAAGTTTATTTTTTTTGATCATGGGTCTTTAGCCTTCAAAACAAAGTTTTTGTATTTACTCCTATTTCTCGTATTTACTTGTCTTCAATAAAAGTTTCAAAATATAAACCCAGCGTATAAGATAAATGGCGGCGATATCCTCTCGAATTGACTTCACCTGATTTACGGAAAATCATTTGAAATTGTGATTCACCAATTGATGTGCTTTGACCATGAAATTAGGTCATGGGCATCTTAAAATTAGCGAATTTCCGGCCAAAAAAACGGAACCATTTTTAGGAAAATATCGGCATTGGCTGGCTCTGTCCATATCTCCTAGGTCAATGAATATAATCTTTGGAAAGCTTTACCTTAACCGAATTAGCGACAGAGACTGAGAGTGACATCTATTTCTTGATTACATCATTGTTTAATTTACGGTATATGACTACTGCTATCCTTTGTCGACTGTAGAGAAATATAAGGATAGTAAGTATATTTCCGAAGACGTTAGTCAGAGAATTTTATAAATTTATCCAAAAACCCTTTGTGACTTTTTTAATTTCGTTTTTAAGTATTAATAATATTGATGAAGCACAAAATATAAGAAAAGACTGAAACAAAATCAGCAAAACCTAACCTAAATTTAACAACATTTTTAATTGTCGCATGTCAGCGAATGCTGAATTGCAAGGAGATTCAGAATCCAATATAAAAAAATCCAGGACCGTATTTTAAAAAATTAAGTTGATGAAGGTTGCACGAATACAAAACCTCTTTAAATTTGTAAATGCCACGTTAAGGATAGCGAAAAGTGTCTATGAAGGGATGTCAATGGGTTTCGTGCGGCACGTGACTACACTGGTTGAAAACAAAAAATATATTATATTTGTGTGCTTCTGCATCAACATAACTAAATTTAAAGTTTGAATCCCCCAAAAAGGCCCTAGTAGGATTTCAAATTAATGCAAAAAGATCAATTTTATTGCAAACATTATATAATTAATTATTAAAGTGAGGTTATATTTCCTAAAATTCTGGCAAAATGACGTCATGTGCACGAAACCCATTATTTTAAAATATTTCTTTTGATTTAAAACTAGAAAAAATACAAGGGTTCTTTTGAAAAGTTTAATTTTTTGTGAATATCTCCGAAACCGATCGGAATTTTCAAAATTTGAAAACGTCATTTTTATAGACTTGTAATTGGACAACTTTGCCCTAATTTAACCTTACTAGCTAGTCTAAGGTTAAATAATATCTAGTAGTTACTAAATAACTAGATCGAAAAACGGTCACCATATATAGGGATTTTTGTATTTTTTAATGCAAATTGGCAGCTATTTCTTACATTTATTAATGTTGCTGTTTATTGATAAGAGCTAGTTCTTGAAGGCGACAAGCTCAGAAAAATACCTTTCCAACAGGAGTTCATGTTTCGTAGGAGTAAGGTTTGATAAATCTTTTCAACAACGAACTTTTTTTTTAACTAGTAGTATGTGGATTAGCGGGATGGGAACAAATAACGACAATTCAGCTTTTATCAATTGCCAACGTTTCGACCATATATTCTACACACTTGCTATGGTTCTTGTGGTCGTCCTGTTGCTCGTCGCTCGCCTGCTCCGTATACTGAATTTTCGTTATTGTTTTATGTTAATTTATTGGTGTTTTTTTGTCATCATGAGAACCTCTGCCCATGACGTGGACAATGGACACGTTTTTGAATAGAATGTATAGGACTTCGGCATATCAAGAGCCTTGATAAAGACCACAATATATGGTCAAAACGTTGGCAATTGATAAAAGCTGAATGGTCGTTATTTCGTTATTTGTCCCCATCCCGCTAATCCACCTACTACTTAGTTTATTGGGACGCCAAACACTCGTAGTATTTTTTTTAACTATTACATCTAGAGAGATCTTCCTGTTTTACAGTTTTCGGTTTTGGCCCCCCTTTTTAGTAGTGGGTATCTTAAAAATGGCGGCGAAATCCGCTGGGAGTGACGTCACAAGACATTTTGCGTCAAATAATTTAACATCGCGATTCGCCAATAGATGTTCTGGGACGACGAAATTACGTCATTGGATGGGTTTCTTAAAAACGATGGACTTTCGGACAAAAAATAGGACAATTTTAAAGGAAATATCGGTATTTGTTTGCTCTGTTCATATCTCCTATATAATTATTAGTTAATTAGTAAGTAAATAAATTCAATTAGATTTTTACACTTTGTATGACATTTTATCCGTTTAAACCAAAATTATTATTACTTACTTATAAGATTGCTTTTGTTAGAATTAACAAATAACCGAAGTTTGTTCTTTCTAGATAAAAAGCAATCTAAGAAATAAAAAAAAAATGTAAAAGGGACATCTCCAACGAGTCTCGGCGCTTTTAAAACATTTATGGATAAGACGATTTACCTCAAATCGACATGAAAACATCTCCAAAATATGCTGTTTTCGTTTGTCGGTTTAGTTTTCGGACACCATATATAGTTTCGTTCAACTATTTCAAAGCTACTTGGGTATTTCTGTGAACTGAGCCTTCAATTCTCCTGCGTTGTTACCAATTGCCTCAATAGTGTTTCGTGCATCAACTGAAGTAAATATGTCTTTAGTTTCAGCTAAACTTTCTTTCTCTTCTTCAAGTTACGCTCTCTTATTGAATTCAACATGTGACGAAAACTCAAGAATTTTGTCGAATAGAATTAGAATATCTTTAAAAAACGATTCAGATCCTTTCAAATATGCCCTAACTTAAGTATTAAAACTTTTCAATACCTTCCAAAAAAAAATGTATTTTTTCGAAGTGTAATAAAAAATCAATAATAGGCAAAAATTAATCATAATCAGACAGTAATGGTTATAGAATTTGATCCAATTTCCGTATTCAAACTATTCAGACTCAGCAGCGATTTTTGTTCAATGTGCCCGCATAAACACGATGTCTTCGATCTTGTTAGAATGCTCGATGACCCGTTTATTCAGCCTAATCTTTTCGTTGTGCATACCGTTAATATTAAGGCGGTTTTCGAATGCACACGATAAGCCATTAAATTAATATCAAATTGCAATGCTTTTATTGGGTCAGACTACACATGAATTGTTTCATATTTATTTATGCGGAGAGCGACTTGGAATATCTTGAACGATGATTTGTGGCAAAGAAATAGTGGTTTCGTTGCCATGGGGCCCCAAAAAAAGTAACGCCCCTGGCCTGGCGATTGAACCTACCTATTTGCCGACGGTGGCCCCAACGAAATTCTAAGCTTTCTTAAATCGATACCAAACATTCTATTGTATTTAAAGCCGACCTACGCCTCGTTTGAAAATACCTGGCTTACACCCCACACGACTGTTAAATTAATAATTAGATTTGCAGTACGGCACGCAATGCCATATTTTAGGCCACCATTTTGGTTTTAGAAAATTAGCTCCTAATCTCCTCCTACTTTGGGGGGCATTTAACGAATTCTCGTTAGGTCTTAATAAATTATTGCCAATGGCTTGGCAGACTGTGCCCGGTGGAATTATCGTAAATTATCGTCCCAAAACGTTTACGTTTGTCCCAAAATTACCATCTTGTGTGAAAAGTGCGATTTTCGACACTAGTTGCACAATATACTGTTATTAAAAAGTTAAAGAGTTTGGTGTGAAAAACCTAAATAGGAGCTTCTTCGGTGGCGAAAAGATCATCGCAGATAACCCCCGGTACAAAAGAGCCCCCGGCACAAATCGGCAAATGTAGATTGTAGAGTAGGTCTACCTTCAGTTGCAAAACTGCTGACAAAAGCATCAAGTTTTGAGATCCCAGAGCTAACCACCATGCAAAGAACTCTCTCAGGTTCTGAGTTCGACCATACATAATCGAATAAAGTGACCGAATGATGGATAAGTAGATTTTTACTTCTTCAACAATCAAGGGATTCATCGAGTCAAGTCAAGCTTGACATTTTTTAAATATATATTTGACTTGAAAAATTAAATACTTGACAAGTCCGTAATTCACTTGACTTACTTTTTTTTCAGAAGAGCTTGACTTGATGTCAAGTAGGTAATTGTATTTTCAAACTACTTGACACTCGATCCAAAAAGCTGAAAGAACAACATGAACTTAAACAGGGTTTAAATCGCCACGCAGTTCTTTACTTCATATCACATTTTTTGCCTTTTTGTGTTTCTAGAGATATTTAGATGTAAAAAGTTCAGGGACATCACTTAAGAGTCTACACCAACTAGCTTCTCTCCTACTTCCAATAAAAAAAAATTCTAAATCTGGATTAATTTTTTTTTGTCAAATGTAAGAAATTTTGTAAACCCGATAAAAATTCAACTTTTTTTGAATCAATTTTTGTTCAAAGTGATGTTGAAATAAAATAAAAAGTCGTCTCTCTTGACTCACTAAAAAATCATATTTTTTTTTGAATACTCATGTTTATTAGTTTTTGAAAATATTGTGATGAGCTTACTTTCAAAATATTCTAACAATTAAGAAGAAATCTAAATCAATTTTCAATTTTCTTTCCTAATTAACTACATGTTAACAGTAGTAAAATAACTACAAATTAACAAATGTATCGCAAAATAGCCATAGAATTCTATGCTGAAATCAGGAATCGTTTCAGAATGATAAAAAAAAGTTATTTTTGGATCAATTTTGTCACTAAATTTCGAATTCAAAAGATATTTTTCTAAACCAAACTCATTAAAAAATTATGTAAAACAAAATAAAAAAACGGTATTTTTTTTGACATAGGTATCAAAATCTTTAAAACCTCATTGCAAGTATCATCATTTCAATATTAGTTTAAAAAACAATCAAATTAAAAAAATAATTCTTAATTATGTTAACATTTTGTAAAAATCATAAAAGAACAAGTTAATGTAAATTAGTTACCTATAAAAATTCGTTGTAGTATGATAAGAAACGCCGTTTATGAGCCAAGTTCGATTTTTGTGCTAAATTCGGAAAAAAATCATTAAAACAAATTTTTCTACAAAATAGGAAAAACATTCTTAAAGTTAGTTCTTAAAACATGTTCTAAAAGTTATAAAAGATCCCTGAATCACTTACTGAACAGAATTGCTTACCAAAACCCTTCTTTTTCTTCATTCAACTTCATTTGCGTCAATTTTTTGTTGAAATAAATTGAGAAAATGTATTTCCTGACTCATTAAAAAATGCTACTTAAAAACACTCAATTTTACTTTTTAAACTGATTTTTTGAGTCAAAAGCTCTGTCAATATATTGAAAAAATGCCATCTCTAAATAAATTAAAATTTGTAAAAGTTTGTTTGATATCTGCATTTTACGTATATCCGTTTAACCCTGTTCACACATAAAAAACTCAATTTACTCACACACTCAATTTATGGGTAAAAGTTATCTCAATTTTATTAGTTTTTGAAAATTTTGTGATGAGATTGTTTTAAAAATATTCCAAAAATTATGAAGAAATCTAAATCAACTTTCAATTTTGTTTTCTAATTAACTACATGTTAACAGTAGTAAAATATCTACATCCCTTCAGAATAATAAAAAAAAAGTCATTTTTCAATTTTTTTTTATAATTGTATTATGTAAAATAAAATAAAAAAAAACTTTTTTTTTTTGACATATCAAAATTTTTAAAACCACATTTCAAGTATCATCATTTCAATATTTGTTTAAAAAACAATCTAAAAAATGTATAATGTTTCTTAATTATGTTAACATTTTGAGAAATCATT
The DNA here is from genome assembly GCA_951812265.1 of Taphrorychus bicolor. NCBI lineage: Eukaryota > Metazoa > Arthropoda > Insecta > Coleoptera > Curculionidae > Taphrorychus > Taphrorychus bicolor. Next base: position 17,039,254 of record OX638305.1, read on the forward strand.
AAAAAACAAGTTAATGTAAATTAGTTAACTATAAAACTCGTTGCAGTATGATAAGTAACGCGGTTTATGAGTCAAGTTCGACTTTTATGCTAAATTTGGAAAAAAATCCTTAAAAACAGTTTTTCTACCAAATTAGGGAAAACATTTTTTTCTTAAAACATGTTCTAAAAGTTATGAAAAGATCGCTGAATCGCTTAAAGAACTGAATCGCTTACCAAACCCCGTTTTTCTTCATTCAAATTCCTTTGTGTCAATTTTGTATTAAAATAAAATGAGAAAATGTATTTCCTGGCTGCTTAAAAAATGCTATTGAAAAGTATTCAATTTTACTTTTTGAACCGAATTTTTGAGTCAAAAGCTCTGTCAAAATATTTAAAAAAGCCATTTCTAAATAAATTAAAATGTGTAAAAGTTTCTTTGATATATAAATTTTTCGTATATCGGCTAAACCTTGTTAACACATAAAAAAACTCAATTTATGTGTAAAAGTAATTTTATGAAAAAATGATGAAGGGACGTCTTTCCTGGCAATAAAAAAATAAGAAAAGAACGTAACAACTCGAGTTTTCTTTTTATCAAAAACATCCGTAAAATTGTTTTCAAACTAGGAATTTTTTGAGAGTTCGATTAATTTTTAACTGATTTTAACCATAATTTTAATTTGAATTTTTTCAAAGCCTCAAAATTTGTATATTTACCCTCCTTGAATCATTTTTCACGTATTTTGGCTTTAATCCTAGCATGGCTTCTTCAAAAAACATCAAAACTGTTATTTTTATGTAAAATGGGTTTTTTTTTTCGAAGAATTTCAGTTTTAATGCTAATCTAAATTTCTCCAAAGACTTCAAAATTGCATTTTTGGACGCTCTGTGTAATTTTTAAATCCTAAAGCTAACCTGAATTTGCTTAGAAACTTTTATTCTGGGTTTTGACGATTTTAGTAACTTTTAATTGATTTTTGCCATAATCTTTATTTGGATTTTTTTAAAATTTCTAAATTTGTATTTTTTCACTCTCTGAGTCATTCTCTACGTATGTCGACCTTAATCGTAGCCTGACTTTTTTCATAAAATGTTAGAGTTGACATTTTTTTGATGAAATGAGTTACGTTTAAACAATTTTATCCTTAACTCTATTGTAAATTTCTTAAAAGAAAACATTATTGCATTTTTAGATGCTCTGTGTAATTCGCTAAACAGTTTTGATATTAATCCTAACGTGAATTTGGCTAAGAACTTTTAATCGGATTTTTTTGACAGTTTGATTAATGTTTAACTGATTTTAACCATACTCTTTGAATGTTGCTTTGAATTTCTTCAAAGCCTCCAAATTTGTATATTTACCCTCCTTGAGTAATTTTTCTCGTATTTTGCCTTCAACCCTAGCCTGGCTTTTTCAGAAAACATAAAAATTGTTATTTTTAGATAAAATTTGTTTTTTTTTTTTGAAAAATTTCAGTTCTAATTCTAATCTAAATTTCTCTCAGATTTCAAATTTGCATTTTCAAATTTGCATATTTTTGCTCAAAGTGATGTTAAAATAAAATAAGAAATCGTCTTTCCTGACTCACTAAAAAAATCATATTTTTTTTGATAACTGAATTTTATTAGTTTTTTAAAATTTTGTGATGAGTTTGTTTTAAAAATATTCTAACAATTATGAAGAAATCTAAATCAATTTTCAATTTTGTTTTCTAATTAACTACATGTTAACAGTAGTAAAATAACTACAAATTAACAAATGTATTGCAAAATAGTTATTCTATGGTGAAATCAGTTTGAGTCAATTCTTGAGTCAATTTTGTTACTAAATTTCGAGTTCAAAAGAAATTTTTCTAAACCAAACTCATTAAAAAATATATTTTTTAAATTATTGTGTTATGTGAAATAAAATCAAAAAACCTTTTTTTTGACATATCAAAATTTTTAAAACCTCATTTCAAGTATCCTCATTTCAATATTTGTTTAAAAAACAATCTAAAAAATGTGTAATGTTTCTTAATTATGTTAACATTTTGTAAAAATCATAAAAGAACAAATAAATGTAAATTAGTTACCTATAAGAAACCGTTGCAGTATGATAAAAAAACGCCGTTTATGAGTCAAGTTCGATTTTTGTTCTAAATTTGTAAATTTTTCTACCAAATTAGGGAAAACATTCTTAAAGATTTTTCTTAAAACATGTTGTAAAAGTTATGAAAAAATCCCTGAATGAGTTAAGTTCGATTTTTGTGCTAAATTTGGAAAAAAATCATTAAAACTAATTTTTCTACCAAAATAGGGAAAACATTCTTAAAGATTTTTCTAAAAACATGTTCTAAAAGTTACGAAAAGATCTCTGAATCGCTTAAAAAACTGAATGGCTTACCGAACTCCTTTTTTCTTCATTCAAATTCATTTGCGTCAATTTTGTGTTAAAATAAAATGAGAAAATGTATTTCCTGACTGACTAAAAAATGCTACTTAAAAATAGTAAATTTTACTTTTTGAACGGAATTTTTGAGTCAAAAGCTCTGTCAAAATATTGAAAAAACGCTATTTCTAAATAAACTAAAATTTGTAAAATCTTGTTTGTTATATGCATTTTACGTATATCGGTTAAACCCTGTTCACACATAAAAAAAACTCTGTTTATGTGTAAAAGTTATTTTATGACGAAATGATAAAGGAACGTCTTTACTGGCAATAAAAAAATAAGAAAAACAACACAGTTTTTTATCAAAAACATCCGGAAAATTGTTTTCAAGCTAGGATTTTTTTGACAGTTTGAATAATTATTAACTGATTTTATCCATAATTTTAATTTGAATTTTTTCAGAGACTCAAAATTTGTATATTTACCCTCCTTGAGTAATTTTTCACGAATTTTGGCTTTAATCCTGGCCTAGCTTTTTCAAAAAACATACATTTTTTTATTTTTATGTAGAATGAGTTTTTTCGAAAAATTTCAGTTGTAATTCTAATCCAAATTTGTAAATGCATTTTTTGACGCTCTGTGTAATTTTTAAATCCTAAGCTAACCTGAATTTGCTTAGAAACTTTTATTCTTCGTTTTGACGCTTTTAGTAATTTTTAATTAATTTTTGCCATAATCTTTATTTGAATTTTTTCGAAACTTCCAGATTTGTATTTTTACACACTTTGGGTCATTTTCTACGTATTTTGACTTTAATCCTAACCTGACTTTTTCAAAAATGACAAAGTTGTCATTTTTTTGATAAAATGAGTTACTTTTAAACAATTTTATACCTAATTCTATTTCAAATTTCTTGAAAGACACCAGATTTGCATTTTTAGATGCTCTGTGTAAGTTGCTAAACAGTTTTGATCTTAATCCTAACGTGAATTTGGCTAGAAACTTTTAATCGGATTTTTTTGACGTTTGATTAATTCTTAACTGATTTTAACCGTAATCTTAATTTGAATTTCTTCAAAGCTTCCAAATTTCTATATTTAGCCTCTATGAGTAATTTTTTAAGTATTTTGGCTTTAATCCTAGCCTGGCTCTTTCAAAAAACATAAAAATTGTTATTTTTAGATAAAGTTTTTTCGAAAAATTTCGGTTCTAATTCTAATCTAAATTTCTCCAAAGACTTCAAAATTGCATTTTTAGTCGCTCTGTGTAATTTTTAAATCCTAAAGCTAACCTGAATTTGCTTAGAAACTTTTATTCTGCGTTTTGACGCTTTTAGTAATTTTTAATTAATTTTTGCCATAATCTTTATTTTAATTTTTTCTAAATTTCCAAATTTGTATTTTTAGACACTTTGAATCATTCTCTACGTATTTTGACCTTCATCTTAACCTGACCTTTTGAAAAAATGTCAAAGTTGTCATTTTTTTGATGAAATGAGATACGTTTAAACAATTTTCTTGAAAGACACCAAATTTGAATTTTTAGATGCTCTGCGTAATTTGCTAACCAGTTTTGATATTAATCCTAACGTAAATTCGACTAAGATCTTTTAATCGGAGATTTTTTTGACAGTTTGATTAATTTTTAACTGATTTTAACCATAATCTTAATTTGAATTTTTTCAAAGCCTCCAAATTTGTATATTTACCCTTTTTGAGTAATTTTCCACATATTTTGGCTTTAATCCTAACCTGGCTATTTCAAAAAAAATTGATATTTTTAGATAAAATCAGTTGTTTTCGAAAAATTTCAGTTATAATTCTAATTTCAATTTCTCCAAGACTTCAAATTTGCAATTTTGACGTTATTAGGGAAAAATTATTTAAAAGCAAATAGAAATTTTGTTTGTCTATTTTGCAAAAATTAGTAAATATCTCGAAGCAGATTAAAAAATCAAAAAAATGAATTGCTACTTGGAAACTACTTAGACACAGTTAGCTTAAAACCGGTACCTTCATGGATTTGTTTTGGAAAATAAAGACCTTTATAGATATCTTGGGAACGGTGTGAGGCTCCATGAAATTCATTAGAGAATCGTGTTAGTTCGTTTGTATATTTTGCAAAATAGCAAAATTATTCATTATTTTGATAACAGTTTGAGGAGTTCAAGATTTCGATAAACAATTGAAAAATTAATACACACTTAATGTATTTATTTTGGAAAATTAGAATATTATTTAATACCTTAGAATGGCTTGAGGGTCCAAAAAAATGCATTAAGCTACCACGTTTGTTAGAAAAAATGATCCATACACAAACAGAAAATTCGTGATCGATTTTGAAAAATAAAAAAAATCGTAAATATCTCGAGAACCGTTTGAGGTTTCAAAACTTGTACTGAACCATTGTTTTAATTGAAAATACTAACTTCATGGATTTATTTTTGAAAATTATTAAATATTTTAAGAACGGCTTGAGACTTCAAAAAAATACATTAAACTACCATGTTTGTTGGAAAAAATGAGCTACATAGAAACAGAAACTTTGTGATCGATTTTGGAAAATAAAAAACATTTGTAAATATCTCGAGAACTGTTTGAGGTTTCGATATTTGGGCTGAACCTTTGTTTTAATTGGATCAATGAATATAAGCTTTATGGCTTTCTTTTGGAAAATTAGAAAATAATTCGATATCTTGGAAACGGCTTGAGACTTCAAAAAAATGCATTAGAATACCAGGTTGAAAATTAGTCACGTAGAAACAGAAACTTCGTGATCGATTTGGAAAATGAAAAATTGTGTAAATATCTCGAGAAGAGTTTGAGGTTTCAAAACTTGGACTGAACTTTTGTATTAATTATACTGTACTGCAATTAACTTGAGTACACCAAACCTGAAAACAAAATCATGGGTCTTGTTTAATAAAAAAAAACCTCAAACTAAGTTTACTACTACTTTTGAGGAGCATGGTTTATGAGGACTCTTATGAAACCAGTTATTTAATTGACATTTGGGAAAACTGCAACATTTATTGTGAAACACACGTGGGCAATTATTATATAATTGGCAAAAATTGCTGTACTTGGACTTTAAAATGATGGTTATTATATGGTGTGCCTTATTGAATATTGATGAAGATTGTTTTAAGATATCGTTGATGCGAACAATATGGAAACTGGCGTAAAATCCCACGTCTATAGAAATAACTATAAGCATTCATGAAGCAATCAAAGGAAATTGCCGAAAAATATATATAAATGTGGTAATGATATAGATTCGATTCTAAATATAGCTGTCATATTAATATTAATTCGATTGCTAAATGCGACTAGTCATTGTTTGTTAAGCAGATCAATTATAAATTTTTTGCTATAATTGACAGTTTGTTTGATCTTAAGAACGATAAAACAGAATCCAAGTCGAAATAACGTTATTAACGTCAAGACAACCTTGTGGTTTAACTAGAAAGTACGTTTTCAAATACAAATTTTTAGCGTGACGTAAACGCGATGCTCACCTCATCTTGCTCACCTTTTTTAAGCAAAACGAATTTACATGTAAATTGAAAATCAATTTTATAAATTTTAGTGTTTATTTTAATACGCTTAAGCGATAAAATCGCAATTAATAGATTTCAGAAAAAAAGCAGTGGTCGGCACTTTTATACAACAGCTGAAATATATTTCTTTCTTAGAACTTCTACCATTTTGTAGGTACCTATCTAATCTCCACCCATCGACCTTTCGAAAGGAATTAGAATACTCAAGGACTTTTGCAGGTAGTCCCCGGTACGACTTTTTATTGGAGCTTATCGAGAACCAATCTGAGACCCGCATCAGGACAAAATTGCGGCCATGTTTTGTTAATTACTCGTTTATATTTGTAACAAACATAAATCACTTAACAAGTTTTTTTTTAGGTTTTGCAACTAGTTTTGTTACATCATACATCATACATACTCTGTAACTTTGTAACAAATTTTTCTGTTTTTTTTTCTTTCGTTTTATCAATAGTGGCAATAAAATTTGTTTTGTAATGAGTCTAGAATATGTTTATTACCTAAAAAGCTTTGGGCTACAACCTCCATCTTGGGAACTATTTCCTGTATAATCCCAATATCTGAATCATGTAGTAAGATGACCAAATAAGCCTTAATAACCTCCATATTAAAAACCTATCAAGGTCGACTATTAGACACCCATTACCAGGCACCACTATAGGTTTCCGATTAGAATGTAACCATGTACGAAACGTATAGCTGAAATTGGTGACCTTTCATGGTACATGCAGTAGGTAAGCAGATACAGTCAGGCGAACACGTCCAACCATGATGATAATTCGTCTTCTTGCATGAATCTCCTTGGCTCTCCTCTCTCTTTCGCCTTTGAATATTGCATTTGCTATTTCGCAATTTATTAATGAGCGTGCCGTTGTTTATTTCGTTTGTACGGTCATAAACTCCAAATAAGTCACAAGTCGAAAAATACTAGTGACGCAATACCCCGTTGCCAGAGAGGATTTAATTTAATGCTCTATTATGTTTCAGCTGGTTTTATATTTAAAACTGCTTCTAGTGCTAGTAATGAGCTCAAGATGTTTGTGATTTAGCATTTCTTGCCGATTAGCCGAGGTTGAATCACCATCAGGTTTGCAATTCATACTAATAACTTTTTTTTTAACAAACAACATAAGTCTTGTGAAAACGTAAAAAATAGAGTCACCGAGTAAATTCTGTTTAATCTTGAAATAAAAAAAAGTCCTGAAAAAATCTTTCAAATACAGATTTGGTTTCTCGTGGCGGTAGCAGAGAGCACAAATAAAGTTTTTTTGAATTCGAAATAGGAATAAGCAAATATGGGAGCAGATCGAAACTCAGAGTTCAATGAAAAGAACTAGCCAAGACATCAACTCTAGGATAATAAATAGCAAACAAAATGAGGGGAGAAACAGTCTAAGTAAAGAAAAAACTAAATGAAGAGATTCAGAGAATTACGACAAAATTGTCAGACCAAAGAAGTGAAAAACTGTGAGTCCAAGGCCATTATGAGGAGGATTTCAAAACGGAAGAGATATTTTAAAGGTTTAAACCAAAAGATATACAAAAATATGACCAAACGTAGGTAATCAGGTTCTAGGATCAGTTTCGTAGAAGACTGCCAAATAGAAGGTCACGAAGCAGCGGAGAAAATAGCAAATTTTGAATATTTGAAAATTTTGGATAAGAACTAAGAGGGTCAAAACTACGATTTGTTAACTTGCAAAAGGAGCTGAGTATTTTTAATTCTACTAATAAATTCAATCTTAAAAGCAAATATTGAAACAGAACGCCAAATCATCAGAAATCCACCATATGAAACGTCGATCCAGATCAACGTGCCAGGGCGACCAGAGATACATAGTAACTAACTCATGTAAAGCAAAGATAAATTTCTGTTTTGGGAAAAGACACCCAAACGAGTTGGTCGTTTAACCTGAACTAACCTGAAACTAAAACTGAATATAAACAAAATTGAGAAACAAAAAATGTTTTACCTACGGAAATAGGCACGAGCCGGGGCCGGCCGGTCTGAATCGACTTTTCGGGCGACATGTCGACGACGCCACCTGCGGCTATTAATTTATTAATTTATTACTTAGTAGCGTTTTTTCTCGCCTCTCATATTATGTAATACGATAAAATTATCGGAATATGTGTACCCACTAACCCATTTTGACCCTAACCCTAACCTCTAGTTTTCCAAAACATCCAAATTTGTATTTTTAGATGCATTGTGTCATTTTTTTCAGCATATTTGCCCAAAATTTGAATCTGCAACTTTTTAAGACGTTTTTAACGGATTTTGACCCTAATCCTATGATGCATTTTTTCGAAAATTTGTATTTTTAGGCGCTCCCAATCATTTTTGACCGATTTTGACCCTTTTCCTAACTTGACTTTTTCCAGAAAATATCAATATGCATTTTTAGGCGCTTTGAGCCGTTTTTAACCGATTTTTGGCAATAACCCTAATTTGAATATCTCCAAAGTTTACAAATTTGTATTTTTACCAACTTTAAATAGAGTTTTTGACGGATTTTAGCTTCAATCCTAAATTGATTTTTCTCAAAAAACATCAAAATTTGCAATTTTAGATGCTTTGTGTCATTTTTAGCCGATTTTGGCTAAAATCCTGATTTGTACTTTTTACACAGATTTTTAACGGATTTTTATCTAATCCTATCATGGACTTTTTCAAAATTTTCAAATTTGGATTTTTAGGCGTTATTAATTATTTTTTACCGTTTTTCCCCTAAATCTTTTACAAATTTCTATTTATACACACTTTGAGAAATTTTTCACCGATTTTGGCCTCACTACTTGCCTGATTTTGTCGAAAAACATTAATATTGGCATTTTTAGATAAGGTGGGCCATTTTTAATCAACTTTAGGTTGTTGTGTTCTGGGGTCTGTCTTAACCATAACAGATTTATGGCTTCGTCCTAATTCTAAATAGTTGGATAAAATTATCTAAAAATTATGAGTCTATTTTGAAAGGTAAGAAAGTTATGCTTTTTGGAATTGCGTGAAAGATTCGTCAAATCTCATAATGGATTTTGTTCTTTAAACAAATTTGCTAGAAATGCTTTTTAACTATTTTTTTTTTAAATAAAACTAGAAAAAAAAGTTTTTCCAAATTTTGTTTGCTAATATTTCTGAAACTAATTGGAATTTTCAAAATTTGAAAACATCATTTTTATAATAGACTTTTAATTGCACAACTGTTCCTTAATTTAACTTTCTTCGTATCTTTTCAAATGACCGAGATTCCCATAGTTCAGCTCGAAAAACGAACACTGTGTTTAAAAACTTTTTTACGTTTAAATCAAAGAAAAAATTCTATTCTGGTAAAAGAGACCCAAACTATTGGATATCCTGAAACTAGGAATCAATATAAACAAAATCGAGAGACATTCTCATCGTTCGAGTAATTTTAGGAAATTTTCTAGTTTATAGGTGTTAGATATATGACCGAGATCTAAGTTTGATGAAGAAAACGAACACCATGTATTTAAAATAGTTATGCAAAGAAACTTTAGAGTCATAAATAATTTAGAGATAATCACTGGTAGCAAAACATGACGAAGAAATTAGAAAATCGGTTTTCAAAGGACCACAAAATTCATGAAATATAATACTCTTTCTACAATTTAAAGTGTTTTCCGAGCTTTGAAGCCGTGGCCCAATGGAATTCTTCTTGACGTTCCGTCTGCAGCTGCGGCAGATATTATCAAAGGCGATGATGCAATGAGCGAAGTGATCTCCCGTGCTTTACGACGTTGACTGATGATTTGACTGTGGTGAGCTCCGTGGTATTTATTCCCTCGCCTTCGCGCTGGAGTGGAGGGACTAAGATCGGGGTTGAGGGGGGGTTCGGCCCCGCTACCCCCACCGGAGTCCGGAAAACACTTTAGATTGTATTTTGACCGGCCTTGAAAGTCTTCACCGTCTTATATATTTTTTCTATCTAGAAAAGAACTAACCCTTTGGGACCGGTATTACATCGGAGAAATAAGCTTGTCAGTGTGTTGAAACACTTTTTATTTTTTTTTATTTTGTAGTTTTTTAACCATTTTTTTAATAAAATTATAAATAAAATAAATATAACTTTAAAGAGTTGGTGGTCACCAATTTGTCGATAAACCCATCTGCATACCAGTTTCGGGGTCTACCCCTCATCAGTAATGCTTTGGCTGGTCGATAGATGACGAAGAGCGGTGAGATGTTGTACAGAGCAGGAACAGGCGACATCCACCAGCGTATTAGATCTAATACTGCATTGCAGATGGCTCTCAGTCCGAGAAGCAGCCCATATTGCTACGTACATCGCAGGTTATCGGTACCAGAACGAAGTGTGAAGAGTAGGTGGTCACCAATTTGTCAATCACCATCTGCGTACCAGTTTCGGGGTCTAATCCTCATCAGTACAGCTTTGGCTGGTCGACAAATGGGAGAAGGTGACTTCATGGCTTGAAGCCAAAAATCTACGGAAGAGCAGTGAGATGTTGTACAGAACAGGAGCAGGCGACATTCACCAGCGTATTAGATCTAATACTGCAAGGCAGATGGCTCTCAGTTCGAGAAGCAGCTCATATTGCTCGGTATCTCACAGGTTATCGGAACCAGAACGAAGTGTAAAGAGTAGATGGTCACCAATTTGTCGATCAAACCATCTGCATACTAGTTTCGGGGTCAAACCCCTCATTAGTACAGCTTTGGCTGGTAGACAAATTGGAGACCGTAAGTTCGTGGCTTAAAGCCAATAATCTACGGAAGAGCGGTGAAATGTTGTACGGAGCAGGAGCAGGCGATATCCACCAGCGTATTAGATCTAATACTGCAAGGCAGATGGCTATCAATTCGAGAAGCAGCCCATATTGCTCTGTACCTCGCAGGTTATCGGAACCAGAACGAAGTGTAAAGAGTAGATGGTCACCAATTTGTCGATCAAACCACCTGCAGACTAGTTTCGGGGTCTACCCCTCATCGGTACAGCTTTGGCTGGTCGATAAATTGGAGACCGTGAGTTCGTGGCTTCAAGTCAAAAATCTACGTAAGAGCGGTGAGATGTTGTACAAAGCAGGAGCAGGCGACATCTACCAGCGTATTAGGACTAAAACTGCATGGCAGATGGTTCTTAGCTCGAGAAGCAGCCCATATTGTTCTTACCTCGCAGGTTATCGGAACCAGAACGAAATGTAAAGAGTAGGTGGTCACCAATTTGTCGATCAACCCATCTGCATACCAGTTTCGGGGTCTACCCCTCATCAGTAATGCTTTGGCTGGTCGATAAATTGGAGACCGTGAGTTCGTGGCTTCAAGTCAAAAATCTACGTAAGAGCGGTGAGATGTTGTACAAAGCAGGAGCAGGCGACATCTACCAGCGTATTAGGACTAAAACTGCATGGCAGATGGTTCTTAGCTCGAGAAGCAGCCCATATTGTTCTTACCTCGCAGGTTATCGGAACCAGAACGAAATGTAAAGAGTAGGTGGTCACCAATTTGTCGATCAACCCATCTGCATACTAGTTTCGGAGTCTACCCCTCATCAGTACAGCTTTGGCTGGTCGACAACTTGGAGACCGTAAGTTCGTGGTTTAAAACCAAAAATGTACGGAAGAGTGGTGAGATGTTGTACAGAGCAGGAGCAGGCGACATCCACCAGCAGATTGGATCCAATACTGCATGGCAGATGGCTCTCAGTTCGAGAAGCAGCCCAGATTGTTCAGTACCTCGCAGGTTATTGGAATCAGAACGAAGTGTAAAGAGTAGATGGTCACCAATTTGTCAATCAACCCATCTGCATACTAGTTTCGGGGTCTACCACTCATCGATAGAGCTTTGGCTGGTCGACAAATTGGAGACCGTAAGTTTGTGGCTTAAAGTAAAAAATCTACCGAAGAGCGGTGAGATGTTGTACAGAGCAAAAGCAGGCGACATCCACCAGCGTATTAGATCCAATACTTCATGGCAGATGGCTCTAAGTTCGAGAAGCAGCCCAAATTGCTCTGTACCTCGCTGGTTATCGAAACCAGAACAAAGTGAAAATAATAGGTGGTCACCAATTTGTTGATCAACCCATCTGCATACTAGTTTCGGGGTCTACCCCTCATCACTACAGCTTTGGCTGGTCGATAAATTAAAGACCGTGAGTTCGTGGCTTAAAGCCAAAAATCCAAATATAACTTTATTATCTCCTTTTTTCTCAATTTAGACTAGATTTTGTTTCATTTTAAGTTAATTTTTATTTGGTTATAGCATTTTTTTCGTTTCCTTCAGGTTATGTAGTTCAGGTTAGTTTAGGTTATCGAAAAATATGTACTAATTTTAGGGGTCTATCTTTAAAGATAAAAGATTTATGGTTTGGTCTTAATTCTACGTACTCGGACAAAATTGTGTACCTACTTTACGAGTCTATTTTTAAAGATAAGAAAGTTATGCTTTCTGGAATTGGGTGGAAGATACATCAAATCTGATAATGGCATTTTGTTACTTGAAAATTTGCTAAAAGTCACTACCACTATGGGTTTATCTTTAGATATGAAAACTTTTAATTTTTTAACTGTATAATTTAGAAGTATAGTAGGCTCATGAAGATCAGCCAGAAGAGACAGTTATGAAGAGAATATTAAGAGTTAAAGTCTAGGTAGTCGTTTATTGATAAACAAGTGGAGTGGTTGGAAAAAACTAGATTTTTGTTAAATACCCAACCAAACAAAACACTATACCGACAAAGAGACGTAAATTCCCATACGGTCTTTGGCAATCGCCTTAATGAATGAGATCTTTAACTTTTTCAAATTTTAATATCAAATTCAGAATATCAGGAAATCAATATGCTACCAAATCATCAGTTATCATAAATCACAAGTTCAGTTTACACCTTACTTGACTTTTAAACTTCTTATTTGATCTCTAGGTCAATCAGAGCCGATAATGAGACTCAGTTCACAAGGAAAGAAATTTAGAGACTTTTGTTCCTAATACAATATGGAGCACAAAATCTACCAAATTGATTTCAAGCGAATGAGGAGGTGGAAAACATTGAAGCAGAAAACAGCTTCAAATTTGCCTTAACAAATTAGTCCACCAAAAATTTAACACAATCTACTTCGTAATTCCTTCTAAATAAGAACATCCGAGACATCATACCATCGATTGATGATCTAGTATCTGAACGAAGTAACGGAGAGGCGAGGGACAATGATATAAAAGACAAACAAATAGGAAAATAAACAATCAAGAGTTCACAATGCCAAAGAGTCAGAGTCGTCAACGATGACATAACAAAAGCATTACATCGAGGGTACGTTGGTACTTGGAATATTTGTTCAATTGGAAGAAGGTGCCACATAAGAAAGATAACTGTTGTGTTGCTGGTATGTTACAAAAAAACCTGCAGTGGTGGCAAGGTTGTTGAAAAAAAAATTTGAATGAAAAGTCCCCGTCATCTTACATCACGATTATCGAATAACGCCCCTAATTAGCCGTATTCCTGTTTGGTTCGTCTATTGTGAGAACTCTAGTCCAGTGCCCTAGCCAATCTCCTTCCAAGTCCCACTTACCCTTCTAGTGAGCTCACTGAGCGAGCTCGGAAGCTTATATAGTAGCCTGCAGGGTTGAACACTCGCTTAGGGAAGGAACTGTGTTTCTAAAGGAGCTAATCAAATGTTAAAAAATTTTGATAGTGAAAGCTGAAGTCCTACGGAACCTGAGCTTAAGAATAAAGTGTGAACAATCAAGCATAAAGTGCACGAAACCACAAACTTGGGGGTCATTCTTGAATAATTTTTTATTGTTTGAGCTTTACTTAATTCCCCCCCCCCCTCCAAGGGGAGAAAAAATGTGTTGAACTTTAATATGGTATAACATAACAACATAGTTCAGGTTATCTGTGTTTTGTGCTACGTCTGAAGGATTGAGAATTCAGGAAGAGGACACTTATTTAATTACGAATTTATAACCGTGGAGTTAACAAATTAAATTTGAATCTATAGTTTTAATATTTCATAAAATTCTTCTTTTCATCTGGGTACCAAAATTCCAAACATAATCTATTCTTTCATAAGTTGTGTTTTCATCATTTTCTATTCGATTGTATTATTAAATTTAATTTCTATGCGGCCTAGATATTTTCTACCCTTCAATAGTATTTTGTATTTCAGATCAAAATAATGACTGAATGATTAAGTAAAAAAAAATATATATACATATATTTTTTCTACTAATTCTATTAATTGTAATTCCAGCCGAAGTGCCGTTTCGTCGCTTTCTGAGTTTACAGCATTCGATTACAAACTTAGTGGCATCCCTAACATATGGTGAGTATTTTATTCCTCTTTGATTTATCTTAGGAATAAAATACTCCCGGTTCTTTGATACTACCCTATCGTTTTTTTCTATATTTAACATGCCTGAAAGCTCCAGGTCTTCTCGTAATAGCGAGATATGGGAAATTGTAAATTCTTTGAACCAGCGTGTGGACGAACTATCTCGTTCACTGCCTCCAAAGAAGTTACCTTCTGGAGTTCAGACACAAACCCAAATTGTTGGGCAACAACGTTTCAATTCCCTTCTACCTCGAGTTCCAGACGATTCCAAGAAGAACGAAAAATCCGAGTTGATTCGAGGTGTCAGAGAACGCAACATAACCTGATCGTAATGTAGAAAGAGATGGATATAAAAAAGGAATGTTGGACATTTCGGAAACAAAGTCTATTCTGCGACGATTGACCATGTTGTTCTCTACTAATAGAAGATTTCTGGTTTGATATTAGAGACATTTTCGTTTCACTGCTAGTTCTGCTCACAGTTGACGTAAAAATGACTTTTGGTCTCAATCAGGGATTCACGGCTTGACTTGATTTCAAGTCAAGCTCAAGTCAAGCTTAACGAAATAAATATCAAGTCAAGTCGAGTACTTTTTCTTTCAGGTATAACAACATAAAAACCTAAAACTGTTTTCAACACAATATTTTTTTTCATATTGGTAGTAACGAAATTTTATTTTTTAATAATTTTTTCTTCACTTTTTCGTAATTCAAGACCGAGAACTGTTGTTTCGCATTATTAATTTGTTTTTTTTTCACATAAAGCTCATATTTTGCTGCACAAGTTTTTGAAAAACAAAATTTGAAACTCACGTTATTACTCCCAAATAAACCAGGTGGTTTACGAGACAAATTCGCTCCATATCCTTTCTAAAAAAAATTTTAATTCTTTCCTTTAATTTGGGTTTTATTGAAGGTACAGACTTTACTTTCTTCGTCATTTATTTTTCTAGGATTATTTCTAGAAAGTATCTTAAATAGATCTCTGAAGATCTAAAACTGTTGTTTCGATGTTATTAGGCTTTCCCGAGAAAGCTCATATTTTGTGCCAAATTTTTCTTCGTTTTCTTCGGTGATGAAGAATTATACCTTTCTGTTTATTTGAGAAAAATCTCCTTCAATTTACTTCTTTAATGAAGATTCAGAAACCAATTTATTCTAGACCTCTCCGTCATTCCGCATTTGCGTCTTATTTCAGATGATGGGGGTTATAGTTTTCTATACAATTGCTTCAATTTTCTCGTCAACGAAGATTTAGAATATTTTAACTTCCCTTAAGTTTTCGGTTTTATTGAAGAAATGCATTTTTCTACGTATGCGCAGAAGGTCCAACAAGGTTTTTTTTCTTAAATTCCGAGTTTAAAGTCGGAATTTAGGTAAGTTCCGGGTTTAAAGTCGGAATTTAGTTAAATTCTGAGTTTTAAAGTGGGACTTTGGTTAAATAGTTAAATTCCGAGTTCAAAGTCAGAATTTAGTTAAATTCTGAGTTCAATGTCGGAATTTAGTTAAATATGATTCACAAATGAGTGGGGTAGACGCAAAGTTATTAAAACATTTCTATTCCATGTTGTATAAGAACAGCAAAACATTTTTTGAGAAACCAATCAATATTTTGTTAACTTTGACGTCATGGCCGGTGTCCTAACTTTGAGACTCCTATTGTGTCTACATTTAAGAGCTATGATTTATATCTCGAGACTTTTTTGCGGTTTTCTGTTTTTTGGTCTACGAGAAGAGTTACGGGAGGTTTATAAAAAAGTTTTGCAACTTCCTGTAAATTACAGTGTTTTGCGAAAATACCCGTGCCAATAAAACAAATAGATTTTGAAAGTTCATTGATTTTAAAATCATTGGCGTATATTGACAGTTAATAAAAGATAAAAAAATAAAATTCTAGAGAAAATAAAATAAAAAAGTAAACTACTAACAGAAAACATCGATACGACATAATTTTTCGTAATTTTCTTGCCGTTTTTTCTCAGGAACCACTTATGATAAATTCATAGTTTGAAAAGGCTCTGAAAGAACGTTTCTTCTAGAACTAACTTCTTGGGCCAATCTTTAATTAAACCCGTTTTATCGAAGTTTTATCAATGTGATACAGGGCAAAACTTTAAAATTTGCATTTGGATTTGCAAAATCTCTGCTTGTTTTTAAGTGAAACTGCCACCAGTTGTGGCAGTTTCACTGTTTTACTTTTACAAGTGTGAAAAAAAACTCAATAAAGACAATGGAAGTCCAACATGTTCCGCTTTAAATTTTGATTCGTTTCTCAAAACATTTTTTGCTGTTCCTGTACAACATGGAATAGAAAAGTTTTACTAACTTTGAGTCTACGCCACTGATTTGTGAACATATTTAACTACATTCCGACTTTGAACTCAGAATTTACTAAATTCCGACTTTAAACTCGAAATTAATATTTTTCTGCTTTTAGTGACTCGTTCTGTTTTTGATTGTTCTGAAATTGATCTCTTTTCTTCATACTGAAAACCTAAAAATGTAGATTGTTTCTTATCTAAAGCTTACATTGCACTGCACAAGTTTTGTTTGTGTAACTTATGCTACCTAACAATGTACTTTTTACAACTTTTTCAAAATACTCTTAGATGCAAGTGGCAGGGTTTTCAAGTCGACTGTATAAATGTTTGAGATCATCTGGTTCATTCACCATTTTTGGGCAAGTATCAAGTGGGGTGAAAATACTTCAAGTCAAGCTCAACTGAAAAAGAAACAAGACAACTCGAGTACTGAGTTGTCAAGAATTCAGTTTTTCAAGTCAAGTTAAGTATTTCTTAAAATTGTCAAACTACTTGACTTGATGAATGCCTATAGCCACAATTCATTGGTAAGGTATTTTCTGTTCACAATTGATTGATGACTCAAACCAAAATTTTCGTTTCTGTTGATAAAGAAAATTTGAATTTTAAAACATGCATTTATAAAATATGTAAATATTGTTTTTCATTATTGCATAAAGTGATAAAAATACCTCTATAAACCTCTAAAAGATCTTTAATTTTTTAATGAAACATTCTATATGCCATAAAAGATTACGCTTCGATGGAGCGGCTTTAAAGCTGATTAAAACAACTGACCGAAATAATTAAATACTACACTTTAAGTCTTCTTTTTAAAGCCGTTAGTTAAGAAGCTAATACTTACTCTACGACAGTAATATGAAGAGGAATATAAAGACATTACTTCGTCAGACTAAACAAGCCATGAAGCCGAGCCTTTTTGCGTAACCATGATGAATGACGTTCGAAATTCGTTTTTAATTTTATACTTAACTGGGAGAGCTTCTTTTTCGTATCATTTGATAATGATCCCGGTTAAAAAATTAATGTAATGTGATAAATGTTCGCCTCCTCTAACGATTTACTTAATGATATGAACAATTACCCGAGAAAATTGTATTTAACAATGCAGCCGGTTTTTGTGGTCGCTCCAGTTACCATTATTAGCTGTTTCGCTCATAGTGCATGATTGTCCTTAAGCATTTTTAAAAAGTTTTGTCATGCTGTTACCATTAGATCGTTTGGTAGTCATGATTACATTTCCTTATAAGATATATTAGAGTTAGTATAGTTTGTTATTACTTAAGTAAAATAGTTTTCAAAATTAAAAAAAAATATATATTGAAAACTACATATGTAGGACATGTGATATATGTGGCCAACAATTTTCAGTACCAACAAGACATAGTACATTATTAGTTGACAAGTGAATACAATTTGAATAATTTATTCCAGCTCGTATTATAATAAATCCAAGAAAAAATGATTAACAACAAATTCTGACCTTTAAACCAGTCGTAGGATGTGAAAAAAGCCGCAGCACAACAAAACGGTGTGTTGTTAAAATCAAAGAGAAATAGTTTCTTTCCATGGACAAGCGTTATGCAAGAGGCAAAATATGGTATCGGTCTAAGAAAGGCCAACTTGTCAGAATACATAATAATGGGTTAGGTCTCTCATAAATAAATTAAAGCCTCAAGGTTATCCGAAACTGGTCGCCTAAACGCGGTTTCCTGTTGTCGGCCGAAGAAAATTGCAGCAGGATCAGTTTTCTTGCGATAATAGGCGCTTTTGAACCACGAAGGAATAGGTCTTATTGATCTCAATGACAAATTTTTCCCAATTATTTTCTTCGTGCTTGAAATACTTATTGAATTATTTCAAGCAAAAGGTGATAGCTTTCAACGAACGATATTCACCCATTTAGTTAGCAATTCAGACGCTAGATGATGCCACTGCTAATATTTCTTAGCTGCACCATAACTTCCGCATTCAGACTGCATTCTGGAGACAGGGAAATTCAAAGCTGTTGCAGCGCTGGAAAATAGCATTATCAATGCTATTGAACCAGGCAGTGTAACACGAACCAAGCCACTAATAAAAAATTATTTAGATGAGACCAAAGCACTCATCCAATAAAGGAGAAGAGCCAAAAGAAGGGCCATTAAGACCAGGGACAGGCCCAGCTACAACCGATATAGCAGGCAGGTTAAAGCTGCACTAGAGGAAGTCAGGGCAGAGCAATGGCAGGAGCACTTGCTGGCACTGTACTCGCAAGACCGGAGCCTCTGAAAAACTGCCAAAGCAATGCAACATCATTGACGACGATGATGCAGAAAGGAATGACGAGTCAGAAGGCTAGACAGGATGCTCGACGAAGCGCAAAACCCGCACACTAGCCCCGAAAAAATTCGGGACATAGTGCAGCACCTAAACCTTAAAAAGGCACCTGGATGCGACCAAATAGGGAAGAGACCACTCCGGCTGCTACCACCTAGGGTGATTACGGCCTTGGTCAGTAGTCACAGTGTAAAAACTTTCATGCCCGGCAAAAAGTCACTCTAAAGTGTTTCCCAGGCTTTGAAGCCATGGTCCAATGGGTTTCTGCCTCACGTTTCGGTTAAACTGCTGAGGACACTATTAAAAGCGAAGATGAAGTGGGCAAAATGACTTCTTTTGCGTCCCGTCATCGACTGACTTGCTCACTGAATGCTTCGTCGTATTTATACTCCACTCAATGCCACGATGGAGTAAAGGGGACGGGGTAAGCACGGAGCTGAATTATGGCGCTCATTGACATCTGACGCAGAACCCGCTACCAATCTGAAATTCGCTTATAGAATCAGTGACGTCTCCAACCATACTTGTTCAGAGCTCTGCACCTAAGATTCAGAAAAGAAAACAGAAGAGACAATTTTTTGACGTTGAAATTTACCACAATTTTGGGTTGACTCTCTTTGGACGTGGATTTCATTGCATCACGCTGATTATTGTTGGTTCATCAAATTATACTACTTTTGTCGGTTTGTTGTGAAGGCTTGCAACTGCAATTCTCCGTTTATGTGTTAAACCATCGGTGGCTAGTTGTAAATTGACAGAAGTTTTCTAGCGTTAAGTGCAAGAACATTATGGGTCCATTGAACAGGCCCATCAGCCTGCTGCCTTCCATGGGGAAGTAGCAGAACGAGTCATCCTGAGACGGCTAAAGGACAAAGCAGAGCAGTTAGAGGAGCTACCAGACGAACAATTTGGCTTTAGGGCCCAGCTGTCGACTGAACTGCAGGTGCTGAAGATGGTATAATACATCACCGACGCATTCGACAGAAGAGAGGTAGCAGGAGCCATCCTGCTAGACGTAGCCAAAGCCTTTGACAGAGTCTGGCACAAAGGACTGCTAGTTAAGCTGCTAGATGCCGGATTCCCTGTATCCTTTGTAAAACTAAGCCGATCTTTTCTTTCTGATAGGTACTGTAGGGTAAAGCGAGACGGCGTATACTTTGCGTACAGGACAATGAAAGCGGGAGTACCAGACTTGCTGATGACACAGCTATAATGGCAAGATCCCTCAATAAAAGGCTACTATGACAGTACCTTCAAGAGGAAGTCACAGCCTTGAAAGAGTGGTGTGCGAAATGGACGATAGACCTGAACGCCAACAAGACGCAGGACATTGTCTTCAGGTAGCGACGCATACTCAGGCCAGACAATGAAGTTGTTCTTAAAGGCGAAGCAATTCCTTTGCAAGAAACAGCTACATACTTAAGTGTGGAGCTGGATAAATGCCTCACTTGAAAAACACACATCACCAGGACCAAAAACATGGCAAACATGACAAGAAGCAACCCTACCCGATGATCGGAAGACGCTTAAAACTGGCTTTGAAGAACAAGGTTACACTGATCAAGCAAGTGATCCAAACACAGCTAATATACGCCTCAACTGCGTGGGGCTATGCATCAAAGACGCACCAGAAAAGCCTTCAGACAGTGAAAAGTGTGGCTCTCGGGATGGCAGTAGGAGCGCCCTGGTATGACCGTAACCAGGACATACAAAGGGACCTCGACTACACCACATCCACTGAGAGGATAAAAAGCCATGCGAGGAAAACCTTCCAGAAGACTGAGGACCACCCTAACCAGCTGATGAGGATGGAAACCGCCTACGAGGTCGAAATGCTGCATAAGCGATATTCCAGCTGCTATGGGTAAAAATACTAATTATATATTCTTCTTTTCAGATAAACAGGAAGCCAGGACTACCCCAGAGGCCAGAAGTGACAGAACAAAACTCCCCACCATCAGACAAAACCCCCAGGGCGAGTCTGGACACTCAAAGTCTGGGTATAACTTTCCCTCGGATAACTGGTGCTAACCAGCTGTTTCTGCAATCCTGCCCCCTCAGTACGGGGGGGGGGGGGCTTTCCTCCCTTACCCACAGCCCAATCCCAAACTCTTTAGAGTGGGGTAAGGATCAAATTGTTTTCAACTATTGCATTATTTACCACACATCAGCCGACGAAGAAAGAAAAATCAAGACAAGAAGGGCGCCTGAAGAGCCCCAGTCGGCGGGGTATCTCTAAATAGGATCCACAAATGGCCACTTTGCTCAGAACTGAACAGATTGCTCAGAAGCAGGACGGTTGGCTGAAATTTCTGTTACTAGACTGGTCCTTCAAGAGGGTGACCTGAATCCTGAAGGTGACCTAACCTTAAGTTACGCCAGCGTATGGTGAAGTGTTGCGTATGGAGTGGAATGCTGGATCTTAAAGACTAGCTCAACAAATCGGCTGGAAGCATTTGAAATGTGGATCCATCGTAGAATGCTGCGTGTCCAGTGGACTGATCTGCTGACCAATGAGGAAGTATTGAGACGATCACGGGTGGGGTGACAAATATTGGTCGCAGTGAAATGTCGCAAAATTGCTTACCTTGGCCACATCTTGCGCAGATAAAAGTATCACCTTTTCCAGTTGATCATGAAAGGAAAAATAGAAGGCACGCGGGCTGTCGGTCGGAGGCAAATCTCTTGGCTCAGGAACATCAGGTAGTGGACAGGCATCCAGAGCGCCGTTGACCTGTTCAGGGTTGCAGAAGATAGAGACGCACTCTCTATAGTAATCGCTGACGTTTGGGAGACCGGACATGCCACATAAAGAAGACCGGTCCAGTCTAAAGCCATGATAGGGTAAAAGGCAATAGTCCTACCTGACTCTTCTATCTGGGGCCATCTTGTAGTCACTGATAGTGGCGCGGAGAGATCAAATATTGGCAAAACCCTACCTTAATAGAACTTCCTTCTAAAATAAAAACTTTTACTTAGGGACCTGTAATTCGGTTTCTCATACTTCACGTGATTTTTGTTAAACGGTGTAAACCCACCCTGTATACACAGTGCAAAAAAATGGACCTGTAATAAAATAATTTTTTTTTCCAAAGTCGTTCTCGTTGTAAAACGAGTGCCCGGGTCTAACCAATCGAAGCCGTCGATTTTTTATTGGATTACCTAATTGAATTAATTCCGGATTCAGGACACTTTGATGCCGATCACTTCGTGCCGGCTTAATAAAACAAAAGATCGATCTAATTACCGGGATAATACGGCACCGTCAAAATGTCCGGTTCCGTGCCCTAAATCTAACATAATCGACTTATAAGCTATAGGTGTATTAGAGGCCCTCGCAAAAAAAAGAGAAAATTCAATTATTCTACGCTAAGAGGCTTAAGGGTGTTAAATGTATAGGATTATGATGCAAGAAGAATAAGAGGGTGTGTATATTGTCCGTATGTTTATAAAGTATTTTTAAAGGCATTAATAGCTGCATACTGCTTTAGTGTGAAGTGAAGCAACATGGATTAGGTACGTCAAACAATCTTTTAGGTGAGAGTTTAACATGAGTTAACAACCAAATTAGTAAGAAAACGAATATTTTCTCTATTTCCCGTCTCTCCTCATAGGTACAGAAAAGTGAATAGAAACCACAACACTCCTCTCTATTAAATGGAATTTTTTCTCTAAGAGATAGTATGGCGAGTATGACATTCTGTATGGTTGGAGCGCTCTCAGCTCTCAGCTCATAGAGCAGAATAAAACTGCTTTCTTTGTAACATTTTGACAGGAAGAGAAAATAAAAGAAACTATACATATTTTTTATCAAAAGAAAGGGTAAGAGAAGAAGAAAGGTATAGAGAAGAAATATTGAATGCAACATATTTTGTGATATTGTTGGATTAACCTTCTGACAGATTCGTAAAAACTCCTGCTGCCTTGAACTTTTTGTAAAATTTGAAGAAGGATTTATGAGAATTATGAGACGTTGGCCCTTTTTATCAAAAGAAAGTACCAGAAGAGCAATATAAATATTGAAAATAATTAGGTTTCTTATTTCACTTTTTAAACCTTCTTAGTAATTTTGGCTCTTGATTGTTAAAAAAAAAAATCCTGGTGAGACATTTTTTTAGAAGCCACTTAAATTTGTCAAATTTTAACAAAAAATAGTATTCTTTAAAAATGTAACTAGAATGTGACTTTTGTCAAACTTTCAGATATCCGTATTTGGCATTTTAAGACTTCTTCGAGCTACTTTCTTAAAACCCTCCTAACAATTTCTTGATAGAAAAAGATATTTCTGCTAAAACAAAGCCCAGGAGAAGTACTAAAGGCGATGAATTTTAGAATGTGGTATAACAAAAGCTAAACAAATCATTTTGATAAATGATAAAATGGCTTTAAAGGCTATTTTTGATTCGAATCTTCTTCATAGCTCCCGACAAATTTTTGTAGCAAAAACTGCTTCTCTTCTGGTATTTTTCTTAAAAATAACAAAATGCTTTGAACTGAAGAAATGTTGAAGTTCATTGTTGCTGCCACCGACTCACAGGTGGCGACATTAGTCGAATTTTTTTATAACATCACACCGCCTTTCCTGCGCCGAATTTGTCTTCAAATACAAGTTCCAACTATGAACTCTCTCAGAACAGTAGGCCCCAGGACGAAACGCCAACACCACATACATAGGCTATAACGATCTCAAGTCGTCCCTGTGTTTGTTCCTGAATAACTAAAATCTTTTCTGGGAATACATTTGTCATCCATGGCTCATCATTATCGACGCCATAATTGGTGTCCTTCGTCAAAAGCAACCCACAATCTTCCGAGCACGAGGCCGCAACAAGGATCGATTATAGCAAAACGCTCTCTTCACTCACCTCACCGCCGAATCATCTGACACACATCACTCTCTGGTACCATTCACGGAAACACCGGCACATTTTCTGTCACTCACCTCCCCCAAGCAACAGCAACGTTTTTCGTCCCCCCAACAAGGATCCACTTCAACGCCACAAGGCTACCAGAGCAGCATCTCTCTCGCACCCACCGCACGCAGCATCCAGCAAAACGCTCTCTTTACTCACTTCACAGCGGAATCATCTGATACACATCACTCTCTGGTACCATTTTCGGCAATACTGGCACATCCTCCGTCACTCACCTCCCTCAAGCAACAGCAACACAACTTCGTCCCCCCGGTTCACAGGTGGCAGCACTAGTCGAAATCCTTCATAACGTCACACCGCCTTTCCTGCGCCGTATTTGTCTTCAAATACAAATTTTAACTATAAAGTCCGCTCTTTCAAATAGTATTTTTTTTTTAGTAGATATAAGATATGTTTTTACAATTTAGTAAATGTTTCTATAACGCATTGACTTATTTTTGATATCTGGTTAACTTTGAAATCCTTTTTTTATACCCGTCTCCTTTTAGCACATGTTGAGAAATTAAGACAAAAATGTCAAAGTCAGATTTCCAACGTCTATTTGATGTCAATAGTAAGTAAATGGTTTTTTCTTACGGTATTAACAAAATTGTTTTAACAGCTGTTGCATATAAAATATTATTGTCAAAAATGGCTGTCATTATTAATCAATGAGCATTTTGGCGTCTTATCAGAAAACAAAGAATATCTCCTAATGATTTCTGTTGTAGGCTTTAATGTCATTAAAAGGTAACATATTTCCAGAGAAAAAGCACTAAGAAATTTTCAGGTATTTCAATTTATTTTAGTGTAAATATGAAAGATTTTTTTCTGAATTTAAGGTTAAACATTTGGTTACAACTGAGAAGAGATGAAGAGAAGAAATAGAGGTGTAAGTGATTGGTTGGACCACAATTTTTCAGAGAGATAGATAGGGCATGGTGGGGGGTCTCTTGGCCTCCACGTTCTCCCGATCTAACACCTCTAGATGATATTTCTGAATGATATATATACAATACATATAGACACGATGGAAAAACTTATTGGTAGCATTCATAATGCGTGCAATGAATTGAGAAATGGCAATTTACTTACTAGTAATAACTAATCTTGCTTGCTTTATGATGGATGTTTTCTCTACCCAGTTTTTGAAAAAAAGGACTATTGGGTAAATTCTTCTATCAGGTATTCCAAATAGTGTTCGATCGAATCGATGTTCAGTCAATATTGACAGAATTCATTTTACCACGAAGTAACGCTTGCACCCAGTGCCGGATTAATCATTAGACAGAGTAGGCAACTGCTTAGGGGCCCCGCATCGACATGGGCTCCTGCCCGTACCAAGAAAAAACCCATTTTGTCGAATGAAAATATGGTAATGAAGAAACAGGATACCTGGAGTCGATCATCTAGACTCACATCTTCACTCCCTTCATCAACTTGAAAAGACCTGATTGCATGCCTAGCGGACCAGATAGGGTTGTTGCCTAGGGGCTAGGAAAGAGTTAATCCGACCTTGCTTGCACCACATTTTGCATATTTATTTTCACACGAAGATAGTGCACAAAACTTTCCAACCGTAATAACATGCAACTTTAATGTTCAATTTCAGGATGGATAAGTCCTCGAATCAATGCTGGATAAGGCTGTTGGATAAGGTCTCAAATTTAGATGAGGACTTATTGTCCTCTTTGGTGGTGAGCCTTGGATCTTTCTCAAGGTCATTTTTCAAGGTAATATTCACCTAGAACAAAGATTTTTTTCAGTGAGTGAAAACTTGTATTGTAAATTTATTCTCAGTTCGCCCCAAAATTGTGTTTTTTTACGATCAATAATTCCTGAATGTTCAAGGATTTTTCACTGTTCTAGCCCGAAAGGGAACATAAATAGAGATATTTTTAATTAATTCCTTCGTCTTTTGGACTTATTATTTTTTAATTTCCAGATGTTTTCATTCTTTTTAATTTTCGTAGTTTTTAACTTGTACTTCTGCTGTTTTTATATTTTTTTCCTAATCTCTCTTCTTATCATTTTTGATGTTTCGTTAAATTTTTTAATGTTTCATAATTTTTTATCGATCTAAATTGCAAGTTTTTATTTTATCGAGATAATTTTGACCCAAGATTGGACTTTCTGAACGAGTGGAAAAGTTGATTTTTATTGAATGGTTTAGACGAATTTGGCCCAAAAATAGAAATATTTTAAATTAATGCCCATAAATACGTCTTTTGGGTTTATTAATTATAAATTTGGGAACATTAAATTTATAATTAATAAACCCAAAAGACGTATTTATGGGCATTAATTTAAAATATTTCTATTCTAAGTTAAAAACTAAAAATAAAAAGTAAAACATTTCTAAGTTAAAAACTACGAAAATTAAAAAGAATGAAAACATCTGGAAATTAAAAAATAATAAGTCCAAAAGACGAAGGAACTAATTAAAAATATCTCTATTTTTGTTCCCTTTCGGAGGGGATTTGTTCAAATTTCTTACCTTTTTTAGTTAACGTTTGCTTTAATTTGTTACTTTTAATTTATTCCCTATTCTCTATTCTTATTATTTGTCATGTTTCGTTAAATTTTTTATTGTTTAATTTTTTATTTTCTAACCTGAACTAAATTGCAAATTGCATTACTGTTGTAAGTTGCAAGATTGGAATGAACATTAAAACTTTAAAACTATCTATCTCTAAAGCCACTCAACGGATTTTCGTTAGATATTCCATTTTGGTAAGATCCATGTATAGATTGCTTTAAGCGGGTGTGCACTCGGTTATAGGTTTTGCAGGTTTCCCAATACAGGGTTCAACAAAACTTGATGCATTTTTTTAAAAATTTTTGATTAGATAATTTTGCGGAAAAAAAATTCAGAACATTTTTTGCTACGGGACTATGTGGAGACCCGTCATACCTCGGGACATATTTGGTGTATTTTGGATATTTTGCCTGGTTCCATAGATATTTAGTTTTTTCTATAAAAGAGAAGGTATTATTTAACACTGGGGCTCCAATTTGCTTCATAATACAAATTTGATAAAAATTTCATGTCGAATATAAAGACTATGGATAGGGCAAGCTAGACGTATAGGTGTAATAACTATAAAGTTAGACCCATCTACAGTGGCGAACAGAACGTAAATTTTTTTCAAATAAGCACACAGCCTCGTGATTCTGCAAAAGATTACCGTAGCATCGGTGGTTAAAAAAGACTTATTGTCCAATAACGAGGGAAAGACTTAACATTCTCCACACTCTGATGGAGGAAGTAAATTGGTCTTTCATCATGAAAATCAACTAGAATGTTTAGTCCCTTCCTAAGGTATCAAATTTTTGCATGCGAGAAATTTCAAAAGTAGACTGATATGGGACTCTATTTCTTTATAGAATACTATTTCGTAGACATGAAGCAAGGCATTCCGTATGACATGTTTTGTTATCATTTGACAGACTCTAACAGACTCTCTTTTTAAAAAGCAAAGTTCCACCTCTGGTTAAACCAGAAATTGAAGCATGATAGAGACATCTTAAATATCCGAACAACCTCCACTCTTCTCGTTTCACTCTTGTTACACAGAGTATAATAATAAAAGACTTTAGTTGTCAATCAAGGGCATATTCCCCCCGATTCCCTGAAAGTTGTCAGGGTCGTCCTAGTAATCAAAAAGGGCAACAGAGATGACTCTTCGAACCTCGAACATACAGGACCATTTATTTCAAGTCATTGTTTAAAAAGATTTTTGAAATGGCCAGAAAGAGTGAGTATAGCTCTACTTGCACCTGGAAAACTTCAAACTTGTTGATGCTCGCCAGTTTTCACTCTCCAAAAGAGCAGGTCTACAACTGATTCCATTTTAAATCTAACAAAGTTTAAAGGTATTCAGGAATGTCTGCTGTGGGCCTGCCAGGACAGATGAGACCATAACAACATTCAACTCAAACTCTTGCGGGGGTCACTCGGCTCATCCTTCTTCGGTTTTTGCGGTCTAAAAGCGGAGCCCACATGACATGCACCAACCTTGTGTTATATAAAAAATGCCAACGTCAATTTACATTAAATAAATAACGTTACAGTTTACAATATCATAACTATAAGCGTCGTTGCACTAGACGATAGACGATTTACCAACACAATTTGAAGAAGGCCATAATATTTCTGCATGGCTTCCTAGAAACCCATCGGCCCCCCTTCAAAAACCCACTTAACTACTAAATCATTCACCAACATTAGTAACACGTTACACGCAACACAATAGGATGAACAACATTAGGCAGGCCTCCATTTTGGTTCGGGGTCTCTATTTTCTAATCTCCTCCCACCGTCGATTTGGTGAATGGTTATTATAGAAAACCGGTCTGACAGACCTATCGAATGGCCACTGCCGAAATTCATTGACCTTGACTTTCACGCCGCAGTACCACCATTTTAGCGTTAGGTTTGTTAACGAGCCAGCCGCGGGGAGTAGAGGCGTTCGTTACGTAAGTCTCTGGCTGCTTAGGCATTAGCATTGCAACTTTAATAGACCTAATTACAAATGCATAGATTGCCGCCCAAACAATGAGTAGCGATGAGCCCAAATTACCATATCAAAACCATCATTCAAGTATAATAATAGCATTCGTGTAAAAATTCGGTTTGACATATGGTGCGCCTTGCAAGAGTCCCCATAAGAAAGAATATACGTTGCGAGTCATTTAGTATAACCACAATAATTTCAGCAGCTGTACAGGAGGCCACTTTGCTTACGTAACATGCAAATTATTTTGCGCTTTAGGTAATAAAGGGTGCCAAAGCACACGAAATTTGGTTTTTGGTAATTCGCAACGAATTTTTTGAACACAAAAAAAATGTTGCTCACGCTATGGTGGCCGAATCGGGAGCCGAAATTTGGGGTTAATTAGGGAGGGGCTAAGGGCTTTGTGAAGGGACCCTTCACTCTGCTGAAAGTAAAAAACATGTTAACCGCAAAATACACTGTATATGCCTTGTGATCAACTTCGTTGCAATGCATTGCGGGAAGAGCGCGCTGAAGATTGCAATAAAAGACAGAGACGTTGACACTTTATTACCTAATTGAAAAATATAATTCTATCTATCTATATCTATATTACCTAATTGAAAAATATAGCTTATGTGAATACTGAGGAGCGATTGCAATAAATCCAACTCTTTCATATTCCAACCACTAAAGTCCCATTTTTTTTGAAAATTAGCAAAGGCGGGTTTATGCATTTTTTTCCAATTTCCAACTTTGACCGCTTATAACTTTAAAACGTGTGAACCGATTGGAGTGTATCTAACAGTTTTTTGTTTTTTGTTTGTTCTAACAGTTTGACACTAGTTTCTGTGATAAATCCCTTCAGTGGCCAATTTTCAAGAACATTTAGAAACAACTTTTTTAACCACTTTTGAAAAAACACTTACTTGGCTATTGTGACTCGTATTACGTTTGCTACGTTCATAAGGGATTAAAATCGTCTCTTTTCGATCAAAAACAGCAAAAAAAACTAAATTTTTTTTTTCATTTTCAAGGTGTCTATATGCCTTATTTTTTTCCAACTTCCAACTTTGAACGCCTATAACTTCAAAGTGCGTGGACCAATTGGAGTGAACTCAAAAGAAATTTTTTTTGTTTTTCCTAATGTCGTCTTTCACTTTCATTTTGTGACTTTGAAAATGCCGATCTCTTCGCGAGTTTTGCGCAGTTCATAATGAGAGTCACACCTAAAATCTCGTGTAGACTAGATTAGAGTACAAGTTCCGCCATTTTATTAGTAAATTGACTTGTAGGATTTCAAGTTAAAGGAAGTTTTATTCTCTAAATGACTTTAGCCCCACCCTATCTTATGGTTTCGAAATTGCCCATGTTTTATGCAGTTATCCAATTTTGAAAAAACCAAGTTTTGGACTTGATTAGAGCACAAATTCCACTCTTTTATTAGCCACTCTTTTATTATTTATTATTTATTTATAAACACTTGGCAATACTCGCTTGTTTGGGTTTAAATTAAAGAAAGTTATGTCCTTTTGGCAACAAATGGTATCAAAGGACCCATTAGTAATGGTAACCCATTATATTAGTCGAAAAAAAAACATTTAAAGTTATTGTTTGGATTCCGTTAACCCTTTAGCGTGTTAAGTGCGATAACTTGTCTTCCGATGGAAAATCCAAAATTGTTTTGAAAATAACCACATGAGGACCTCTTTTTGTCCCAACTTCCGACTTTGACTAGCTGTAACTTTAGAACGAGTGCACAGATTGGAGTAAATCCAGCAGTTTTTTGTTCTCCTTGATGTCCGTTTTCATTTCCCAACAACAAAAGTCTCAATGGTAATAATAATAATGTTTATTTATTAGCAAATCTGCTACACACAAAAAACATATAAATATAAATAAATAAAGTAAGAATAACCATTACATAAACAAATGATTACACTTCAGACATTACATGTACCCTTACTTCCCTTTTAAAATATTCCAAGTTTTCACAATCTTTTACATGGTTTGGCAGTCGGTTAAAATCTTGGAGGCCCTTATATAACACCGAATTCAGATTTTGATTGCTATTACACTTTTCCACTAGTATAAAATCTCTACAATGTCTTGTTTGATAGTCATAAACATCGCCAAAAAATGTAACACTATCACGCAAGTATGGTGGTAACAAACCGTTTTTTATTTTGAATAAAAAGACATAAACGTTATACATAATTTTCTGTTTATCAGATAATAAACTCAATACTCTAAGCATTGTTGCAATAGGTGCATGCCTATTACATCTCAGAATAATTCTCGTAGCTCTGTTCTGTACCAACTGCAACTGGGCAACTTTAAAATCAGGCAGATTATATAAAAGTGTCGCACAGTATTCGAGATGTGGAGCCGCTATACTTTTATACAAGAACAATTTAGTAGCCGTTGACAGCTGATGTCTTATTCTTGCTATGAAACTAACCTTTTTTGATAACTTTCTTGTAATATAATCCACGTGAGCATAAAAATTTAAGTTTGAATCCAGTATTACTACAAGATATTTAATTTGCTTTTCATGTTCAATCTTTGCATTGTTAATCATTATATTAATGCTCTCTGGATTTGCATTACTCAGTTTACTCTTTTTACCAAACAAGCAAAATTTTGCCGTGTTTAAGCTTAGTTTACTATTACAAAACCATTTAAAAACGTTATTTAAATCGGTGTTAACAACTTCCTGCATTTGGCCTATATCATTTCCCGCGAAATAGATCATTGTGTCATCAGCAAACAATTCTATTTTACACTCTTTAATAACTTTAACCATATCGTTTACATACAGCAGAAAGAGCAATGGACCCAAGACGGTACCCTGAGGAACCCCATATTGCACATCTGAGGCCTTAGACAAACAATTTTTAAACCTAACTCTTTGTTTTCTATTGTATAAATACGATTCAAACCACTTCAAAACCGTGCGCCCGATGCCGATGCCCTTCAATCGACTTAACAGTATAGCCCTATCAACAGTCTCAAACGCCCTTCTGAAGTCCAAGAAAACCGCTATTACCATTTTGCCTTCATCCATTTCTTTCATAAAAACATTACAAATATTAACAATTGTCGACTCACACGAGTGGTGCTCCCGAAAACCTGACTGGTTCACAACCACAATATTATTTTTCTGGCAGTGATTTTGTAACTGCTGCTTCACAGCTATCTCTAATACTTTTTCATAGACTTCCACAGTATTGATAGGTCTAAATTCATTATACAAATGTGTATTTTGCACTTTCGGGACAGGAATCACAGTGGATTCCTTCCACCCCTCAGGAAATTCACCACTTGTGAGAGACAAATTCACTACATCCAACAAACGATTACCAATCACACAACACACATCACACAAAACCTTCTTTGAAATTCCACTCACACCACCCCCAACACTTTTCATATTCTTAAGTATCTCTTTAAAACTTTTCATAATTAAAACTTGTTAAATTCATTGCAAGTATTAGGGGTTGCAACAAAAACTTCGTCATGAGGGAAAAATTTAGGAACATTACTTACAATTTCAGTAATACTGTTGATAAAATATTTATTAAATTCCTCAGCAATCATTAATTCATCAGAGGTTGATTGATGCTCAAAAACTATTTCATTTGGTGTGGAAGTACGTTTTCCTGGAAAAATAAAACGAAGGAAAGTAAAACTTTTAAATGTTTCCACATTTCTCGCGAGTTGTTTTTATTATTATCTATAACATTCATAAAGTATTTATTTTTTTCTGATCTAATCTGGTTAACTATAGAATTACGTACCTTTTTATATTCCCCCCATGCTCCTGCAATATTTCCTCTAACTGCTCTTACATACAATTCATCGCGCACCTGCATTCTTTGCCTTATTTCTGTTGTTATCCAGCACTTGTTTAGATACTTTTGATGGATTAGAAATTTTTGCTTAGGACACATACTATTTAGAATATCAGTAATATTTTCTACAAAACCATCTGCCAAAACATTGACATCACAAACGTTATTATTCCAATCGGTATCCATCAGGTGGTCATGCAATCGATCCAGATTATAATTTTGCATATTTCTGCAAGAAACGACTACTTCAGAGTCCTTAGCAGTCCCCCCATCAAGCTGTACAGACAGAATGCTATGATCGCCAATCTTTGGTGTTAGATGTACAGTTACTTGAAAACTTTTATCGTTTGTTATTATATAATCAATAAGCGTCCTACTTTTATCTGTAACTCGTGTGGGGGTATCAACAATTTGAGAGAATCCATTTGAGTGCTGTGATAAGATTTTTTCACTATAATGTGAAGGTTTTAGCAAGTCAAAATTAGAGTCTCCCATTATTATGCTGATACCCTCGTACGCACTCACTCGATCAAGATAATCATTGAAAAAATCAACAAATTTAGATTTTCAGTCTGAGGTGGGTGATAAAGGACCGTAAAAAGATATTTTGTTCGACCGATAGACGCCTCAAGGGACATAAGCCACACGTGTGTTAGAACACATTCTACAGTTTTTACAGCATATTTAAGTTCGCTTTTAATAAATGCAAGGACTGCACCAGTTCTTCTATTAGTTGTTACACACTGTTCCATTTGGTACCCTTCGATAATTAATTCGCACAGTTCAACGTCTGAACACACATGAGTTTCTGATAAAAATAGTATTTGGGGCTGCCAATCATTAATAAATACCTGTATGTTATCTTTGTTGTTTAAGAAGCCTTGGTAATTAAAGTAAACGACACTAGAACTTAATGCTATTTTAGAATCCAATTGCTATTTCACAAATTTATTCTTTTGTATTTGTTCAATTCTTTTAAAAGTTTCACAATTATTTCTATCCCAAGTGACATGATCTACACTCAATGACATTCCGTATTTTTTATTGGCTAGCATGCAGTTTGAACATTTGTTCTCATTTGTTGTACAATCTTTAATGTCATGCTCTCCACTGCATTTGGGACAAGTTAGACTTTGCTCGCATTCTTTGCTCATATGTCCAAATTGACAACATTTGTAACATCTGATAACACCGTACTCATCATAGACAGGACAACGACTCCACCCAATATTCAATCTTTTTTTATTCATGAACAAATCATAGGTGGCATCGTCGACCTCAAACACCATGCTAAATCTGTGATTTACAACTTTTGTTTTGCGCAACAACTTCATATTAAAGTTGCTACACTTACTATCTAAATAGTTTTGTTTTGTTATCTTAGTAGTTATATCGCTGTCACTATTTTCAAATTCACTTTTGTTCACACCCACTACTTTAATACGATGATTCAATGTTTTAGGCATGTGGACACTGTACTCGTCACCAAGTTTACTCTGTATTTCGGCTTGGATATCGACCACCGACTGTTCTTGCCAATACTTGCTTTTTACTTTGGGCAACAGCAGAAAATGTTTTCTTGGGTATGCTGGTTGAGTCATTTCCCACATTAGCTGCTTTTAAACTAGAAATTTCTTTTTTGAGAATACGGTTTTCATTTAGAAGTTGATCCACTTTTAGGTTCAGTTTATTCGTCGTACTCACTAATAACTCCAGAGTTGCATTCATTGAATCAATAGTAGTTTGATCCACATATATGTCCTCGACACGGCTTCTTTTCCTTGCTCTTTCAGGTTTGTTTACATCCATCCTAACCTCCTTCGTTGGGCCAAAACAATCTGTACATTTCCAATTCGATCTTTTCATATGAAAACCTCTTAGATCAACATTTTCACATTTGCCATAGAAGAATCGTTTACATTCTTTTGCACTGTATAATAGATTTAGCATCATCAAAACTGGTTTTACACTTAAAACACTTCGAAGAATCAGGATTACCGTCATCTACACCCGTACCGTTCGCAGCCATCTTGGTTCGGTAGTTTCGGAGATAGAACCCTTAGTGGGCAATTTTTAGGCACTTTTAAAATCGAGATTTTTAACTACTTTTAAAAAACTCGCTTACGGGACTGCTCTGACTCGTATTACGTTTATTGAATCCGTAGGGGATCGAAGTAGTCTCATTTCGATCAAAAAAATCACAACAAAATTTTCTAAATTTTATTGAAAATTACCAAACAGGAATGTATGCCTTTTTTTCTCAACTTTCAACTTTAACTGCCTAAAGAATAAGTGCACCGATTGTAGTCAATCCAGCAGTTTTTTGTCCTTCTTGATGTCTTCTGGTCGAAAAATCGGAGACCGTAAGTTTGCGGCTTATAGCCAAAAATCTACGGAAGAGAGGCAGGAGCAGGAGACATCTACCAGCGTATTAGATCTAATACGCTGGTGGATGTCACCTGCTCCTGCTTTATTCAACATCTCACCGTTCCTCTGAGAAATTAAAGTTAACAATCATAGAGAAATAGAGTGTGTTCATTTGAAAACGTCATCTAGTTGGCTGTGAAATGTCAAAAGAAAATAACGAAAGAACAAAAAGTCTATTTACTTTGATTATGTCATCCTTTCTGTCAAGAAATCATAGGTTTTTAGATGACTTTTTTAATGAAC
Organism: Taphrorychus bicolor; assembly: GCA_951812265.1. Lineage (NCBI taxonomy): Eukaryota > Metazoa > Arthropoda > Insecta > Coleoptera > Curculionidae > Taphrorychus > Taphrorychus bicolor. The sequence goes on from OX638305.1 coordinate 17,074,051, forward strand.
ACGGGGTACTTCATATGGAGGGCTTTGAGGGCATGTCATGAGACATATGATCTAAATGATGGCCTTAGCCCAAAAGTATTAAGAAATTTCGTTATCGTGACTTTTTTATTTTCAAACCATTAAGAGTGTATATTTTGTAGTTAGAGTGTAGTGCAAGTAACGCCGCTCTATGCAGGAAGAATTTAATGAGGAACGAATTATACCTAAGTCAATCACTAAACAAGTCAATAAAGCCATTAATCCAGTCCATAAGAAAACCGAAATTTATTATCTCAGCCTGACAAACACCTAATTACTAGAACCCAGTATTAAGAGCATGCAAATGTATGCAAGCAGTTTGTCATTGAAACGTTAAGTCTAACAACGTATTGCACTTGGCAATCACCTCAATATACCGGCCTTTACGGTTCTTGACGGTGATCAAATTAGATTGTTATTTCTCTTGTTTTGGTACATAAAATTATCCACTAAATCCCGAGCTGTTAGGCCATGAACGAAACTGAAGACGGTTGCAACATGGGTGTAATCGAGTGCATTTACATTCGTGCGATTAGACCATTATTTACCCTTCGTCCTTGATGTGAAGCAGAAGTTAGATCCTCATTTGAATATCTTCGAGCGAAACTAGATCGAAAAATGCGTGCGTTTGTGTACCAATTTAAAAACCATTCTCTTCTTCGACGATCGGGTATACCAATAGGATTTTGCGCCAGTCTCTCTCACAATTTTTTCCTTGATCGAATCATGCAAGAATGCGGTTTTGAAATAGATGAATTCTAATGGGACAAACGCGCCAACCGACCGCTTGTCCTTTGAAAGAAATATACTGCCTTAAAAATGTTGTTTGCTATTGTTGATTTGTGTATTTACGTTTCTTGTATACTGTTATTGCTATGGCGTTTGAAATTGGTAGTGCAAAGCGGTAATTATTAAAAAAAAATAATAAAAACCTACGTGCTGTTAAATTGTGTTCATACTAACGACACTATTTTACTAAATTTTCAACACCAAAACCTTTAAGAAAGGAAAAAAAACCTGCCTGAGAACCAAGCACAGAGAGGAACAACATATGATTCAGAAGAAAAAATTGTTACAGAAACTGGAGTGGCTACAAAAAGATAGCCAAGGAGCAACTAAATGTCGCAATAACTGTAAAAAGAAACATAAATGAGATAGAGGTGGTTGCGAAGCAACTCAACTTAATCATGATGGCATTTAACGAAAATTGTTTAGTTAAAAAGAAGATGAAACTGGTGGAACCACACCCTGTGAAGCCATCATTTGAAATCAACCAATCAAGCCACTCCATAATATAATTAAATTCTATCGAAGATAATTAATAATCAGTCAGTATACTTATTTTTTTAAAATAATATAAACAATAAAGTTTAAATCAATAATTTGTGGTTAAAATTATATATTTAATTATTTCAACTTGTATACGGGCATAAGTAACAAGTACGCACTAACCATTCAAAATAATTTATTCGGATATGTTTTATAAATTGTAATCTTTATTGTTGTGCATTTGCATACAAACCATAGTCAAGACTGCCGTAATTCGCAAATCATTCTTAAGTCATAGCACCATAGATAAGCACGCAACTTACTTACTTGCACAGCGAGAGTCGAATCTAACTTCACAAAACACATTAAAAAAAATCAGGTTAAGCGTGGGCATTGGCAATATTTCAGAGTACTTACTACTCTACGACATCTAAAAATACATACACAAATATCTACAAAATTGAAAGTGTTATATTATTGTTATCTAAAGAAAATATATGTCGCAAATAGATGTGATTAACCATAAGGTTTGCTTTATTATTAAATTTATAAGTTTTCCAATATCTTTCTTCCTCAGTTTGGGGCTAACCCTAAACTAACCTGAACTAACCGTCAATATTTTTAGTGTTCTTCTCAGCCATCGTTTACCCTTTATTTTGCAGCGGTCTAGTCAAATTCTTTTGCCTCTTACCCTTCCAGAGATATTCGGTTTGTACATATTTTGAATTAGTTTGTTCCAACTAAGACCACGACCAAATCCAATCTTTCGAGTCTTGAACCGTTCTCGAGAGATATGCTATCCCAAGGCAGATTAAGGAAGTTTAGCGTCACCTTAGTAGCACGATGAGGTCAAAATGCCGGCCGTGTTATCACGGCAGAGGTGACCTAATGACGGTACTAAGTCACGGTTCACTGACTTACAACACAGCTTAGTTGCGTCAAACTGACGTCAGCTGGGTTATGATTTTGAAACGACCTACCTAAGATGTCAATTTACCGTCAGGAATCCAGAATTTATGTATGTACGACTCAAACTTGTTTATGTTTATTGTCACTCCAAGGGTCGTAAGCAAAGCTTTACCTTTACTTCGATTCCTTTATTTGAAAGAATTTGATATGGTGTAACGATTATTGTGAGTGGGGGAGGCCTATTGGTCTTGACCGTTTGACGTCCAAGCTGGTAGTAAATTATTTCGGGCGCCACCCCCTATGGGTTTCACGTGGTAGAGGGTCCACAGGAATGCCTATCGGGGAGCTTTTAAACAGTGGAGAAAGTTGTCCAGGCGTCCTGTCTTTAGTTGCGATTTGAGAGAAAGATACGTAGTAGAATCAATACGGTAAAATTATATTGTCAAAATGCAATGTCAACAAGGTTACAAAAGTTTATCAGTTTAGGGCTTTTATGGATTATAGCGAGAGGCACTCTATCGGTCGGTGATTTAAAAGAAAATATACGGTTCTGAATACGGCTTTCCTTTGATGGGAACGGGTACGGGAATTTAACTAATTCGGTAAGTTGACGGTGAAATGTGTGGGGCCCAACTAACGTTAAGCCGTATATGTATGCGTAGGAATGGGGCCCAACAATCGCTATGACCCGTGAATGTAAGTGTGTGAAAATGGGGCCCAACAATCGCTATGGCCTGTATGTGTGTGTGTGTGTGTGTGTGTGTGAAAATGGGGCTTACAAGGATCGGGGCTTCGGTCTGTTTCTATACGGTTCTACTTCTAGGACTGGCGATGTTTACTGTTCAACGGCTGGCAATCGAATCCCCGAAATTTTGCTCCTCAGCTCTTTTTTATGGAAACAACAATAAAAACAAAATATCTAAGAAATTAAAGATTGCCAGTCATTTACCAGAGTTTGAAGGAAATACACAACTTTAAAAGCTGGCAAACATGCCGTAAGTTAACCTACATCTGTTAACCCTTCGGTTAACCCTAACTAATTAAACTTGACTTTTGTAACTTTAGAACTGCGTTCCCATTTCGCAACAAATTGGAGTAACTTCATTACAATGGATAACTCTTGAAATGACACTAACACCAACGTTTCTTTGGTTTTTTTCTCTGTTTCGAAAGTAAAACAGTTTTATCACCGAATTTATTGTCTTGGAGTAACTTAGTCTTCATCAGATTACTTGTAAATATAGCCCCACTGTGCTCTAGGGTCAGTCGTATTTTTCAGATACATAAACCCTTTAGCGTGGTAATTCCTTAATATAAGTACCATCAACAGGTTTTCTGATTCTTGCAAGTTTGCTCTGATTTGTAACATATACATTCTTCATTGCAGTAGAGAAAACCTTCCCAATTTCATTAAGAAAATGTCTCTTTTGTTTGACATTTTCCTTCAGATCTAGGCATTTTCGGTGATGTTTTACATCAAGAGACTTTTTTTCTTTACAAAGTTTTTACCAGCACTATAGACAAATTTCAACTTAACATGACTTTTTTTATCAATGGCATAACTGACATATAAGCCATTCACTTATTATTGACATCATCATAGCGTTGGAAATCTAATTTTGACAGTTTTTTCGTATTATGACAACAAGTGTTGAAAGGAGATAGTTATAGAAAAATGAAGATTTCTAAGGAACAAGATGGCAAAAATAAGTGAATTAGTTATACTTCAACTTCAACAACGCTGAACGTAGAACGTAAAAATCTGATCAAAAGGGAGTTACAACATTACATCATCTGAATGGTTACCATATTACAGTAGAAAAACAGTTTTATTAAGCAAATATATTTAATCTTTATTTATAAAAAAACGCATGTGGTGTCCCACCTTTAAACTTGCCGGCCAACCTAAAACCAAACAGCTTCGAATTAAGGTTGTTTTCAAGTGCAGAAAACAAGAAAATCAACTATTTATTTCGTATCTCGGCTATGATTCGGCGTTTTCAGAATTAGAAGGCTAGACCGCATTATAAAATTGTTTTCTAGTCGGTTTTTATTCGCAAATACACCAATTTACTTCCAAGGTTTGTCAATAAAAAATGCTAATATTCACCTTGATATTGCCTCGGCTTGCCTATTCAACTAGACTGGTCTAATTTATTGGGAAATATCGGTTATAAAACTATTCTTACGAGTACTTCCAGCGGCGCACCACGTTCGACGAGACACATATACGTGGTGTTCGTTATAAAATTTCATGTAGTTGGCTGTGAAATGTCAAAAGAAAATGATGGAGAAACAAAAGTCCATTTATTTTGATTATGTCATCCTTTTCTGTCAAAATTTCATAGCCTGCTAGATAAAATTTTATAATGAACACCCCGTACATTTAGTGTAGGTAATTTATGTTTTTTTTACTTAATATTTTCAAATTCCTCACTTTTCTTAATTTCTCAATCTCAAAAACTTAATTGAGGTATGTATATGCGACTTTCCTTTCTTATCGCAAATTGAACTTTTTGAATATCCCCTATTTTGGCTCAATCCAATCCCCTTAATATCACCGTGGAGGTAGCACTGGAGGTAATAAACAAATGCCGATTTTCTCCTAATATTATTCCCGTTTTTTTTTGGTCGGAAATTGGCCATATTTGTATGACCCGTGACTTATGTCATCCTCAAGAAGCAACAATTTGACGAATTGCGATTTGATATCATTTTGTAAGAAGTCAAGTGACGTCACTTTCAGCAGATACCGTCGCCATTTTTCTGCGACAAAAATGTGAAACGAAAGGGTCTCTCCACAAGTAATATACTAGTTCGTTGATTCAATACCACTGATGATTTAGACAGCTACATGCCGTCATTGTAAAACCAAAACAGAAAAACAAGTTCATTGGTCAAAGCATCTACCCGGCAAGTGCGTTTTACAGTTTTTGAGTTATTTTGTTAACTCTTAGTCCACTCGTTCTAAAGTTATAGGGGTCAATGTTGGAAGTTGGGAAAAAGAAGGCATATACTGCCTTTTGATAATCTTCAAAAAAACAATTGTTTGGGCTGTTTTTGATCGAAATGAGAAGATTTCCATGCCCTAGAAACGTAATATGAATCAAAGTAGTCCCGTAAGTGAGTTTTTTAAAAATGGATGAAAAGTCGATTTTACAAAAAGTGCCTAAAAATTGACCACTGAAGGGGGCTATCTCCGACACTATTGAACTTGAACTACTTGAATCAATTGGACCTCCATTGTTGGGGAATGAAAAAGGACATCAAGAAGTACAAGAAACTGTTAGATGCACTACAATCGGTCCTTAAATTTTGTGCATAAAATATAAATATGTGTGCTTTGTGTCCTTTTCAATACGATGGAACTGCAGATAGCGGGTGTAGGACAATTAAACAGCTACTTCACAGTTGCGAATGCGCCAACGTTTCGATCTTTATTTAGATCTTCTTCAGGGCTTAATTCGGTTTGAGAAGCATGTCACCTAAGCTACATGCTGTCCCTGGCGGTTGATGTTTCGTTTTGTCTGAACTCGTGTGGTCGTTGCCTGTTTGTGGATTAATCATTGTTTTAATGTTATGTCCGGTAAAAGACATACATGTAGCTTAGGTGACATGCTTCTCAAACCGAATTAAGCCCTGAAGAAGATCTAAATAAAGATCGAAACGTTGGCTGCAGTTCCATAAAATATAAATTTTTATTATTGATTGATGAAAAAAATATTTTTCGAAAAAAAGCCGACGTTTTGACTTCTATTGTGGCTCTCCTCAGGGCTTTTTCACTCAGTAAAAAGTCACCAAAACTACACGGACCGTCATGATAATGCATAAACTCGTAAAGAAACATCTAGAAATAACAGGTAAAACCCGGCACTGACTCAGGGGATGGTTTTCAACAAAACGAAACATAATTTAGTAACACAACAAAATCGGTTACATAATTTAAAAATTCAAAATTTTGGTGTTTTTGAAAAATTCGGAACATAATTAGTGCCAAAAATCGGTTAAAAAGGCTTGAAGTAACGTAACATACAAATTCTGAATTTTTAGAGAAGCTCAAGTTAAGAGATTAAAGCCAAAATTCGTTAAAAAATTACACAATAGATCTAAAATAGCAACTTTAGAGCCTTTGGAAAAAATCACGTTAGAATTAGGATCAAAATCGGTTAAAAATGACTCAAAGCGTCTGAAAATGCAAAATTGAAATCTTTGGAGAAATTCACGTTAGAGTTGGGACAAGAATCGGTTAAAAATAACTCACCTTGCCTAAAAATGCAAATCTTTGGGCCAAAATTGGTTAAAAATAACTCACTTTGCCTAAAAATGCACAATTTTAGGGCAAAATCTGAGTTACTGATACACTGATTCCTATCTTCTAATTTGTTGTTTTGAGTAAAATTAATATTTGGAAGTGAAATACAAACGCTTTTAATGAAAATTTGGTGATTTTTAAGAAATTCAGCTCAGTGTTAGGAACAATAATCTTGTTATCAATTGAAAATGTCTCAAAGCGTGTAAAAATACAAATTTGATGTGTTTGGAGAAATTCGGGTCAGATTTATGGCCAAAATAGGTTAAAAATGACTAAAGGCTATAAAAAATACAAATTAAAAGTAATTGAAAAAATTCAAGTTAAGATAGGGGCAAAATCGGTTAATCAAAGCCTGTAAAAAACTCAAATTTAAAGTTTTTGGACTCTGGTTGTAATTGGGGCCAAAGGCATTTTAAAATTACTAAAAGTATCTAAAAATTAAAGTTTGAAAGCTTCGGAAGAATTTAGGTTAAATTTAGGGAAAAGCGGTTAAAAACGACCCATGTTGTCTGAAAATTTAAAGTTTGATGTTCTTAATCAATTTTATAACAAAATAAAGCAAACCCGAAACTAATTATAAATAATTTTTAGACCAAAATAAGTAAAATTTGACTAAGAACGCTTGAAAATAAAATTTTTGATTTTTTTTCGAAAAAGTCAGGTTAGAATTAGGGTCTAAAATCGGTGATAAATGACTCGAAGAGTAATTTACACCCTTTGGAACCCCTTTTAGACTTTTGGAATCCTTTTAGGATTAATTCGGATTTAAAAAAAAACAAATTATGTTTAGGGCTAAAGTCAGTTAAAATTACTCAAAGCGTTTTAAAAGGGGTGTACAAAAATTTTGTTAGTTTTAGGATTAGTTACAAGGTTTAGTTTGGTTTATGATTTAGGATTAGGACCTTAGGAAGTTGGTTAAAAAATTACTCGATGTGTCTAAAAATGCCAATTTAATGAAATTTTAGGTCAGAATTAAGATTACAATCGGTTAAAAATAACCCACTGTTTTTTCGAGAAAGCCAGTTTTGGGCTTCTCGAAATTACTGAAAATGACCCAAAGCGTAATACAAATTTGAATACTTCGAAAAAAATTAGGCTAGGTTAATGGAAAAAAATAATTTAAAAAACATCTTAATATTATAAATTAGATTAAATTTTTTTAGAAAAAATCAAGTTCGATTTTTTTTTTATTTTGAAGTTAAAATTGATTAGAAATTACTTGAAGGGTCTAAAAATGTATATTTAAAGGTTTTAAAGAAATTCAGGTTAGGATTAGGAATAAAATTGTTAATAAACTACACAAAGCCCTTAAAAATGCAAGTTTGGAGCCTTTAGAGGAATGTAGGTTAAAATTAAGGCTAAAATCGACCAAAACCCACATTGTCTAAAAATGCAAATTTTGATATTTTTTGAGGACAATAATAAGTAAAATTTCACTAATAACACCTCAAAATAAGATTTTGGTTGGATTTTTTGAGAAAGCCAAGTCGAGATCAGAGCCAAAAATCAGTACAAAATTACTTAGAAAGTGTGTTTGGAAAAATTCAAATTAGCTTTATGACCAAAATCTGTAAAAAATTACTGAAAGCAATACAAAATGCAAATTAAAATGGTTTAAAAATAATTGCACAAGGTGAATAAAACTGTTAGTATAGAGCTTTTGGACAAGTTCAAGTTAGAAATGGCTAAAATCATTTTAACAACTGAAAAAAAAATGAAATTTTTTATGTTTTTGAAGCATATCAATTTTAGAAGACAACAAGGCAACGCTGCTTTTAGAAAAAATAACTGTTTAATCAAAATATCTAAAATTTGTCGAAAAACGCCTCACAATGAAAACTTTGTGCTTTTTGAGAAGGCTAGGTTAGGATTAGGACTAAAAATCGGTCATAAACAACTCACAGAGTGTAAGAAAACAAATTTGGAGATTCTGAAAAAACTCAAATGACAAAATTGGTTAAAATGCAATAAAGCGATTAAAAATGCAAATTTGGAATTTCTACAAAAACTCGAGTTAGGATTAGTGTTAAGTTCGTTTAATAATTATTCGAAGCGTCTAAAAATGCGAATATCAAGGTCAAAATTAGAGCTAAAATGAGATAGAAACAACCTACATTGCCTAAAAAAATTTTTTTATGGTTTTTGAGAAATTTAGTTTTAGGATAAAATTTAAATATTCTGACTGCCTGTTTTTGGTGAAATTAATTTTTGGCTCAAAATACGTAAATTAGACTAAATGCGCGAATAAAATAAAAATTTGGTGTTTTTTGAGAAATTCGGTTTAGGGTTGAAGCTAAAAATTGCTGAAAATTACTCAAAGCGTGTAAAAATATGAACTTGGGGTGTTTGGAGAATCGTTTTAAAGTTACAGGCGACAAAGAAAACTCAATTGTTTTCAGTTTATTAAAAAAAAAAACTTTTTTTGTGCTCATTTTAATGTAATTTTTAACGCGAGAAGTATAAAATACTCAAATAAAACTGCCCTGCAGTGGTCCCGCATAGGAATGAAACTGAGTGTTTGCCATTCAAAGAAATAATGAGCTTCGTTTCGTGAAGAAATTTCATGGTCCGTTGATACATATGGACAAAAAACAAATTCCATTTTGCAAGTTTATTTCAGTCAGATCTAGACAACATCTGCGAAGCTCAAAAATATCTAGAAAACTATTGAACCGGTTCGGATTCTCCTCGATGACGCCAAATTATGTACGACCGACGGACGCGAAGTGCAACTTGATTTCTCGTATCTATAGTGGTTTCTCTTAGGCATCTTGAAATAGAAAAACTTACAAAAGATCCTGATATGCCCAACTATCATGGCAAGAATTTATCACTTGTATGTTTTTTGACACAAATTAAAAAAAAAAACATTTTTTTTTCTATTTCTAGAAGGAGCTTTGGTTTTGCTAGTATAGAAAAAAACCCACCATAAACCGATTTCTCACGTCGATTTTTTCCCAAACCTCCCACAAAATTACGAAGGCACAGAGTTAGGTATGTGCATAAATTCAAGTTAGGCTATCAATTAAAGTTTTATTCATTTATTTGCTAAGGAAACGACTGCCCACGAAATACTGGGTCTCGCCTCGCTTCTTTCCTAATAAAACGATTTTAATAAATTGTCTAACAGCCATTTGAATCTGAATGTTGATGGCTTAATTGAATTGCTAATTGAAGCATGTCAAGCTTCGGCTTTTTGTGTGTGAAATTGAACTTATACCTTATATCGCGTTATAATCTTGATGAGTAACCGTGGTAATTGCGCTTTGACTCGGGCACGCCCCGAGAGAGTCACAATATCCTTATTGATAAAAAAAAAATAGAATTTGCCAGAGTGGTTAATATTTTAAATCCTTTTTACTAGAGTACATAGAAGAGATAGATAGCCCCAAACTTTAGTTATTGCTTCGAAGTCAACCTTTAACGTTCCAAATTCACATAAAATTGCAGGAATATTTAAAAAAAAAATTTCACATCAAGATTTGTATTAATTGTTTCAACGAAAAATAAAATCCACGCTGCAAACTTAGAACGTTACTTTTTCTCAAATTTGACAGTATTTCGGTTTTGGTACCGTTCCTTATTCAAGTAAAAATTTTCGTCACCTGAAAAAAATTACGATCTCCGTGATAATCGATTCGGTTTGCGCCAGCTAATTTAAGGAAATTTACTAATTCAATTTTGCCAAACTGTTGGTCAAAATGATTACCACAGACTGGTTCTTATGCAAGTTTTTTTTTCAAATTAGATTAATAACTGCTAAGATTAAATACGGCTTGTTTCCGCAATCTCGTAACGATTGTTTGGTTTGTTTTCGATCGATTTCAGTGAACAATTTATGTAACTTATAACATAACTTATCACCGGCGCTGTCAACGGAGATTTAACTTTATAATACCGTTACGAACTACGAACTTTTGAAACATTTCGGGCTTCATTCCGTTTAAAAAAGCATGAATAAAGACTGGGCCCAAAAGCCTAATTCGCGATTCAAGATAAGCACTCGCCATCTGGTGAAAAAACTCTGAACTAGCCATAGCCAGACTAGATTATAAATTTGAATGGCTGCGATAAGCAAACGCTTTTTAATTTAATCAATCACAACCTTGAAAGCCTGACTGCGATCAGTTGAGTAATTTTTAATCAATTTTTTAGCGCTTATTCTTACCTGAATTTCTCCAAAAACTTGAAATTTGTATTTTGAGTCATTTTTAACCAATTTTGGCCTTAATCCTGACCTGAATTTTTCCAAAACCTTTTTACACCATGTTGGTCCTAGTCTCATCCAGCATTTTTTCCAAAAACTTCAAGTTTAAATTTACAGACGCTCTAAGGGTTTTTTAACTAACTTTAGCCCTTATCAAAACCTTAGTTTTTTTTTGCGACTTTTAATTTACATTTAGAAATGCTTTTAACGGATTTTGGCAATAATCCTAAAATAAATTTCTCCAAACAGTCAAAACTTGTGTTTTTGTTTGTTTGACGCTTTTATAAACGATTTTAGCCTTAGTCCTAACCTGATCTCAAAAAATGCTATATTTGTATTTTGAGGCGTTTGGAACCAAATTTAATTTATTTTTAATCTAAATGTGTATTTTACCAAAAACAATAAATCGGAAGATTTTAATCAATTTTTTCTTACTTTGTCGTAAATTTAATTTTCAAAAAAAACATCAAAATTTGCATGTTTTGAGGATGTGGCTGGAATTTAATCAATTTTAGCCCTAATTCTAACCCGCATTTTACAAAAATTTTCATATTTGCATTTTTAGACCCTTTAAGTCATTTTTAACCGATTTTTGCTCTAATCCTAATTTGTATTTTTACACGCTTTAAGTGGTTTTAGAAATTTTTGGTCCTAATCCTAAATCAATTTTCTCCAAAAGCCCCCAGTTTTAATTTTGTGCCACAAAAATTCATTATACCAAAAATAACAAATTAAAAGTTGTGAACTAATTTTAACTGATTTTATATTAATTGAATTTCTTCAAGAACATCAAAATTTGAATTTTTATATAATGTGTTGTGACAATGTTTTAACCCTAATTCTAACCTCAATTTCTCCAAAGGCCCGATATTTGTATGTTCTATAGTTTGTGAAATTTAAACGATTTTGGCCCTATTCTTAAACTAAATTTTTCCACCAACTCCAAATTTGCATTTTTAAACGCTTTGAGTTATTTTAAACCGACTTAAACCGATTTTTATCGGATTTTTTCAGAAACATTTAATTTGCATTTTTTGTACTAATCTAAATTTGCATGTTTCCAAAAATTTCAAATTTACATTTCTAGATATGATTTTAACTTTAAATTTCCATTTTTAAATGCTTGAAAACCGACTTTGACAGTAATCGTAAAATAAATTTCTTCAAACACCATAAATTTGTATTTTTATTCGTTTGGACGATCGATTTTTAACCGATTTGGTCCTAATCCTAACTTTATTTTATCCAAAAACTTCAAATTTGTATTTTTAGACGCTTTGACTAATTTTTAAGCGATTTTTTTTACCTGTGTTTTGTCAAAAATTCCAAACTTGCAAATTTTAAACCCTTTAAGTTAACTTAAACCTATTTTGGCCTTAAATCTTATCTGAATTTCTCCAAACATTTAAAATTAGCATTAAAAGCTTTGAGTAATTTTTAACTGATTTTAGCCTCAATCCTAAACTGAATTTTTCCAGAAACTTTTTATTTGAATTTTTAAACGCTTTGAGTAATTTTTAGCCGATCTTGGTACTAACCCAAATCTACATTTTTCAAAAATCTTAAAGCTACATTTTTAGACCTGATTTTGACAATAATCGTAAAATTAATTTCTTCAAACTTGTATTTTCATTCGTTTAGATTCCTTTTTAACCGATTTTGGCCTTAATCCAGATTTTACTTTCTCCAGACACTTCAAAATTGCATTTTTAGACGCTTTGCATCATTTTGAATCGATTTTTGCCTTAATCTTAATCTCAAATTTTCGAAGAATTTCAAGTTTACATATTTACATGCTTTAAGTCATTGTTACCAATTTTGTCCCTGATCCTAACCTGCATTTTTTCACACACTCCAAATTTGCATTTTTAAACGCTTTGAATTAGTTCAAACCGATTTTGACCCCTAATACTTAACCAAATTTCTAAATTCTAAAAATTTTCATTTTTACATACTTTGTGTCATTTTCAACCATTTTTGATCTTAACCCTATCTTGAATTTTTCCATCAACTTTTAATTGACGTTTTGAGTCAGTTTTAGCTGTTCGTGTACGAATCTAAAGCTGCATTTTTCTAAAAATTTCAAATTTACATTTTTAGACCTTAATGTTTTATGAATGAAAATGAAAATGTTTTAAACCTGTTTTGGCATTAATTGTAAATAGAGTTTCTTCAAACAGTCCAAACTTGTATTTTTATTAGTTTGGACGCATTTTTCAATGATTTTAGCCTTAGTCATAACCTGATCTTCTCGAAAAATACCTCATTGTGTAATTTAGTCTCAATGTGTAATTTACCAAAGACAATAAATCGGAAGATTTTAATAAATTTTTCCTAACTTTTTAATTTAATTTACAAAAAAAAACATCAAATTTTCATTTTTGGATGATGTAACTCGAATTTAGTCAATTTTAGCCCTAATTCTAACCCTCATTTTATCCGAACTTTCATATTTGCATTTTTAGATCCTTTAAGTAATTTTTAATCGATTTTTGCCCTAATCATAATTTATATTTTTACAAGCTTTAAGTCGTTCTTAAACATCTTTGGTCCTAACCCTAAATTAACTTTCTCCAAAAGCACCTAGTTTTAATTTTAAGGATTTTTTAGTCAAATCTTTACATATTTTAACACAAAAATTATTTATACTAAAAATACCAAATTAAAAGATTTGAATTAATTTTGAGTGATTTTATATTAAAATTTAATTTCTTGAAAAACATCAAAATTTGGATTTTTAGAAAATGTGTTGTGACAATATTTCAACCCTAATTCTAACCTCAATTTCTCCAAAGGCCCCACATTTGTATTTTCTATAGTTTGTGAGATTTTTATACGATTCTAGCCCTAATCCTAACCTGAATTTTTCCACCACCTCCAAATTTGCATTTTTAAACGCTTTGAGTTAGTTTAAACCGACTTAAGCCGATTTTTATCTGATTTTTTTCAGAAACATTTAATTTGCATTTATTGACTCTTTGAGGCACTTTTAGTCCATTTTGGTACCAATCTAAACTTGCATGTTTCAAAAAATTTCAAATTTATATTTTTAGACCTGCTTTTTTTTTTAGTTTTAACTTTGCATTTTTAAATGCTTGAAAACCAATTTTTGACAATAATCGTAAAATAATTTTCTTTCAACATTCTAAATTTGTATTTTTATTGGTTTGGACTCATTTTTAACCGATTTAGTCCCTAATCTTAACTTTACTTTATCCAAAAACTTCAAATTTGCAATTTTGGACGCTTTGAGTCATTTCTGAGCGACTTTTAACCTGTATTTTTTCAAAAATTCCAAATTTGTATGTATGGACGTTTTAAGTCTAATCTTGACCTGCACTTTTCCACAAACTCAAAAACTTGCAAATTTTAAACGCTTTGAGTTAACTCAAACCTATTTTGGCCTTATTTCTAATCTCAATTTTTCCAAACTATAGAAAACACATTTGTGTTTTCTATAGTTTGTGAAATTTTTAAACGATTTTGGCCCTAATCGTAGCCTGAACTCTTCCACCAACTCCAAATTTGCATTTTTAAACGCTTTGAGTTAGGTTAAACCGACTTAAACCGATATTTATCTGATATTTCAGAAACATTTAATTTGCATTTTTTGAGGGTTTGAGGCACTTTTAGCCGATTTTTGGTACTAATCTAAACACTCATGTTTTCAAAAATTTTAAATTTACATTTTTAGACCTGATTTTAACTTTAAATTTCCATTTTTAAATGCTTTAAAACCGATTTTGACAATAATCGTAAAATGAATTTCTTCAAAACACACTAAATTTGAATTTTTATTCGTTTGAACTCATTTTTAACCGATTTGGTCCCTAATCCTTACTTAACTTTATCCAAAAACTTCAGATTTGCATTTTTAGACGCTTTGAGTCATTTCTAAGCGATATTTAACCTGCATTTTTTCAAAAATCCCAAATTTTTATGTATGGACGTTTTAAGTCCAATCTTTACCTGCAATTTTCCACAAACTCCAAACTTGCATATTTTAGACGCTTTGAGTTAACTCAAACCTATTTTGGCCTTAATTCTTATTTAACACTTAAAATTGGCATTAAACGCTTTGAGTAGTTTTTAATTGATTTTAGCCTTAATCTTAATTATATGTGCTTTGGGTCCTTTCTAATGCAATGAAACTGTAGATAGCGGTAGATTGTCCTACACCCTTAATCTTAATCTGAATTTTTCCATAAACCTTTAATTTATATTTTTTGACGTTTTGAGTAATTTTTAGGCGATCTTGGTAATGAAACTTTTTGAAAAAATTTGCATTTTTCCAAAAATCTCAAAGTTACATTTTTAGACCTGATTTTGGCAATAATCGTAAAATTAATTTTTTCAAACTTGTACTTTTATTTGTTTGTATTTCTTTTTAACCGATTTTGGTCTTAATCCGTGACTCTTTACTTTCTCCAGACACTTCAAATTTGTATTTTTAAATGCTTTGAGTCATTTTTAACCGATTTTGGCCTTAATCTTATCCCGAATTTTTCCAAAAATTTGAAACTTGTATCTTTACATACTTTAAGTCATTTTTACCAATTTTGTTCCTAATCCTAAATCTGCATTTTTCCAAAAATCTCAAAGTTACATTTTTAGACCTGATTATTTTAAGGTTTAAATTTCGTTTTAAATGCTTTCAATACTTGTAAACCGATTTTGACTATAATCGTAAAATTAATTTCTTCAAACTTGTATTTTTGTTCGTTTGAACTCTTTTTTAACCG
Organism: Taphrorychus bicolor; assembly: GCA_951812265.1. Taxonomy (NCBI): domain Eukaryota; kingdom Metazoa; phylum Arthropoda; class Insecta; order Coleoptera; family Curculionidae; genus Taphrorychus; species Taphrorychus bicolor. The sequence goes on from OX638305.1 coordinate 17,089,508, forward strand.
ATTTTGGACTTATTCCAGACTTTAATTTCTCCACACACTTCAAATTTGCATTTTTAGACGCTTTGAGTCATTTTTAACCGATTTTTGCCTTATTCTTAACCTGATTTTTCCAAGAAATTCAAATTTGCATGTTTACATACTTTAAAATATTTTTACCAATTTTGTGCCTAATTCTAACCTGCATTTTTTCACAAACTTCAAATTTGAATTTTTAAACGCTTTGAGTTAGTTCAAAACAATTTTGGCCTTAATGCTTACCTGAAGTTCTCCAAAAACTAAAAATTTTTATTTTTACACACTTTCAGTCGTTTTCAACCAATTTTGGCCTTAAGATTCACTTGAATTTCTCCAGAAACTTTTAAATGATGTTTTGACTCAGTTTTAGCTGATCTTGGTACTAATCTAAAGCTGCATTTTTCTAAAAATTTCAAATTTACATTTTTAGACCTGAATGTTTTATGATGAAAGTGAAGATGAAAATGTTTTAAACCTGTTTTGGCATTAATTGTAAATAGAGTTTCTTCAAACAGTCCAAATTTCTATTTTAAAAGGTTTAGATTCATACTTAGCTAATCGATTTTAACCTTAATATTAACCTGAATTTTTCTACAAACTCCTCATTTGCATTTATAAACGCTTTGGGTCAGTTTTAACCGATTATGTCTTTGATCTTAACCTGTATTTTTCAAAAAAATCGAAATCTGAGTCATTTTTAATCGATTTTGACCATAATCATGACTTGAGTTTCTCCAAAGCACAGCAAACTTGTATTTTTACTATCTTTGGTAAATTTTTCACTGATTGTGTCCCTAACTATAGCCCGACTTTCTCGAAAAGCACTAAATATGCATTTTGCAAAAATTTTAAGTCAAATTTCACTTATTTTGTTACAAAAGTGTAATCTTACTAATTAATAACGTTAGTATATTACATTTTCGTACCAAAATAAGTAAGACTTGCCTAAAAATCTTTGCAAAATGTAAATTTTGTGTTTTTTCGAGAAAGTCAGTTATATAGGATTAATGCTAAAAATCGATTAAAAATGATAAAACATCGAAAATTACAAATATGAAATTTTTGGATAACTTCAGAACAGAAATGGGGTTACAATTATATATATTTCTCCAAACAGTCCAAACTTGTATTTTTATTTTTTTGGACACATTTTTAAATGATTTTAGCCTTAGTCATAACCTGATCTTCTCGAAAAATGCCATATTTGTATTTTGAGGTGGTTTGAACCAAATTTCATTTATTTTTAGTCTAAATGTGTAATTTACCAAAGACAATAAATCGGAAAATTTTAATCAATTTTTCCTTACTTGGTCGTAAATCGTCGTAAAAAAAACAATCAAAATTTTTATTTTTGGAGGACGTGGCTCGAATTTAATCAATTTTAGCCCTAATTCTATCTAACCCGGATTTTAGCAAAATTTTTATATTTGCATTTTTAGATCCCTTAAGTTTTTTTTAGCCGATTTTTGCCCTAACTATAATTTGTATTTTTACACGCTTTAAGTCGTTTTTAAACATTTTTGGTCCTAATCTTAAATTAACTTTCTCGAAAAGTCGAAAAAATTTTTTAGTCTAATCGTTACATATTTTGACAAAAAATTAATTATACCAAAAATAACAAATTGAACTATTATTATTCAATTTGAACTAATTTTGCCTGCGTTTATATTAAAAATGAATTTCTTCAAATACATCAAAATTTTATTTTTTTAGAAAATGTGTTGACAATGTTTTAACCCTATTTCTAACCTCAATTTCTCCAAAGGCCCGACATTTATATTTTCTATATGAAACTTATACAATTTTGGCTCTAATCCTAACCTGAATTTTTCCACCAACTCCAAATTTGCATTATTAAACGCTTTGAGTTAGTTTAAACCTACTTAAACCTGATTTTGAGAAGATAAAGACCTGATTTTTTTTTATTTTAAATTTGCATTTTTAAATGCTTGAAAACCGATTTTTAACCGATAGATTAGTATTTTTGCTATCTTTGATTAATTTTTCACTGATTGTGTTCCTAACTCTAGCTTGGCTTTCTCAAAAAGCACCAAATATGCATTTTGCAAAAATTTTAAGTCAAATTTCACTTATTTTGGTACAAAAATGTAATCTTACTATTTAAGAACGTTAGTAAATTACATTTCTGTACCAAAATAAGTGAGATTTGTATCAAAATCTTTGCAAAATGCAAATTCAAGAATGGAAATTAGGAAGTCGAAAGAAGCAAAAAAAATGATGAGATTTAAAACAACTGCAAAAAAAAGACGAAAATGGTGTAGTGTGATATGGAAGAAAATAAATATGAAAAAAATATATATAAAAAACAATGAGAACATGAGAAATATAAGAGAATTTAGAGATAATTTAAGAGAAAAATACGAAAAAAAAAAGTTACAAAAAAACTCAGTGGAAAACTTATAGGAGTGGAAAGCCGCAAAAGATGCATAAGATGGGTAACTGAAGAAATACTGAAATAAAACAGAAAAACGGAACGAAAAGTAGTAGAAATCGTAGTAATAATAGTAAAACGTAAATTATGTGCAAAAGATAAAGACAATACAGAAAAATGTAGACAAGGAGAAAACTAAAAAAGAGTAGAAACATCTTTTCAATAATTTTAATAGTTTTATCACTATTGCTTGGAATATAGAACAAACCAATAATTTAAAAAAAAAATTGCAAACGGACATGGAGAAAATCATTTCGAAAGATGACAAAGCAATGAATTTGATTAAAAGTGAAAATAGAACCAAAAAAATATGTACACTTTTTAGACCTAATTCATACTATAGCTATATCATATATTCGTTCACAGTTTCGTTCCAATTTTTTCCTTTCCCACAATTTTAATTTTCATTACTTTTTTTACATTTACGATAAATGTTTTGCATCAAACTTATCATTTTTTGATAGCATCTCGTATCTCACACAGTTTATTGTTTTAACATTGAAATAAAAATCTTTAATTGTTTATTTAAACAGATTTTTGCTACTTTATATAGTCCATAAAACCTATTAATTCGATTCCCTTTTAAGTTTAGATTAGGTTAATCCGAAATATTTCATTTTTTTCAGATTTATTTTAACTATTATTACTATTTATTGCGTGGAATAATGAGGTGCCATAGATGGAAAATGCAATCCCAGAAAAGATTTTTGTAATTCAGAGAAACACCACTAGGACGATCTGAGATAGTGTGTGGTGTTCACGTTTCATTCTGTGGTCTACCTTAGACTCGTCAGTAAGGCATCAGTAAGGCGGAGTGACAGTTTATTGTTGGAATTTGTATTTGAAGACAAATTCGACGAAGAAAAGGCGGTGTAATGTTATGAAGAATTTCGATTAATGCTGCCACCTGTGAGTCGGTGGGTGAAGTTTCGGTGCTGCCACCTGTGAGTCGGTGGATGAAGTTGGATGAAGCTATAATAGCTTTTTCTTCTTGTGCCCGATAAATACAAAATCCCAAAAAGTAAAAGCAAGAAAAAGTAAGTTTCACTTTTTGCTTTCATCTTTCTTCGTTCTATATATTTGTGCCTTTTTTGTTCAATGTCAGACCCTAGTAATTAATATGTGGCTAAAAATAGGGAAATGTCTTGTTTCATGTTCTCACAGCTAGAATAATTTCATATTAAGCACACTAACCTTGACTAGCCCAAGCTTTAGAACTATCGGCTCGCTAGTCCTCAAACACATTGATCATAGCCTCGGAATGTTAGAATAAATTTTTAAATCAGTTATTATCCCCCAGAGCACCTGAGCAAAAAAATGGCGATTTCTTGGTGACATTGGACTGTGCCCGCTTATCTGGTTTCGAAAGTTGACACTAACAAACACATTGCCAATTATTATTTTTCTCTTCGATTAAATAAGAGTGTGTGCGCTCAATCATGAACCAGGAAGTTGGACTCATAAGTTCAAACTATTCAAATCTTCCATTACCGAGGAGGCGACTATACAAAGTGTTCGAATTTGTATTGAAACTGTTTGATTATACGCTGGTCGCGATTCTATGGAGGTCCAATATATCTCCGAGCAACAGAACTTGTCTCGATAGCATCAGGCTAAATCTGCGCATAATGCAATGTCATTGCAAGTAATAAATAAGCTTGATTATATGTCGGCCCAAATTGATTTAGATAATATATCAGTTTAAGTAATCTACAGACCGTTTTCAGACGTAACGTCAAACAAGATCGAAGAGTAATTTTGTTAAACCCCGTTAGAGTTAGTTACTGATGGAACGGTGCCGACATTTTGTTTTCGGTTATAAAAAAGATGGTAACAAAACCCATTCTGCACAGCAATATATTTAAATGGCCTAAAGTAACAATTTTGCCGGTCGTTTCCAACCAACTGGTGTACTCAAGGTGATCTAACATATTTGCTGTAAGGATAGGCAGGTATTATAATAATAGTTAATTCTCGACCTTAATACCCATTCTTCGAGTCGAATACGAACGAAATCAGTCTCTTTGTTACAGCAAAACTGCATTTCTAATGCACAACCGGTTTTATTGAATTTTAATTCGGCCTAAAAACTTCCATCGGCTTCCCCTAGATCTTCGTTACATTAATGGATGTTATGGTGTTTGTTTCCACCTTTAGAAGTATAATTATTGAAGAGTGGCTCTACATCATACACATTCATCAGGTTGTCTCTTTTTTTTTTGTGTGGAATTTTACGATCCGTGAAACTATGTTTTGATGGTTTTATTGGGAACCCAGCATTTAAAAAAAAAAATGTCGACGTTTTGCAGTAGGTATATTGTAAATTGTACTATAAAATGAAAGAAGCGACACAGAAGCCACTTAGATTTCAGCTTGAGTTCAAAATGGCCGTATAATTAATCAGACAAATATATTGATTAATTCGAGAAAAACGAACATTAGATACACGTAGATGAGTTATGGCGTCCATATCGCTTTTATGCGAAATTTATATCTCCCGATCGGAATCTTATTGCGCATTGTGAAATTTAAGCAAAAACGAATTTATGGCCACACGGTTCTCAGTTTAATTAATAAAATGGCAATAACGGTCGTCTTATAAAACGGCGATATGGCGCATCGCTCGTCTTTCTATCCCGCACAAAAACTGGTGCCATTTTTCTTCATTGTTGGGACCGTTCGTCAAAGTCGATGCGTATATGTATTATCGGCGTAGAGGCGAAACCCGATGGGGCCCACTACTCCAAGAACTTGTTTGAAAAAAGTTTCAGGAAGTTCGAAACAGGGACGGCGACAGAAGAACTAAAGATTATTCTTTTGTCCTATGTAGAGATGGTTGATTCATTGTCAAATATTTCTCCCAAAATTAGACAATTTTGTCTACTAAACTGTGGCTAATAACCGCATTACATTTATTTATGCAACTTCTGTTAAAAGTGCAATTTGACTGCACCATATATAGTAGATGCAAGGAGATGACACGAAAATGATACAGAGTCGTTTTTCTGGAACCCTGTAGATTACGAAAAATCCTCAGACCCAGAAACGTTTTGAACAGTTTTGAGACCCATTTTCAAACCCCCACTTGTAATACCCTAATGGAGGTGGACTTAGCCAAAATCTTAAATCAAAAAGGGGGTCGAGAAGCACCTTGCCTCAAATACCTGTTCAACAGTACCGTTATATTTTCAATTTAATCTCAAAATGAAAATTTTAAATCTAAAATAATAGAAATGAGACGATTATTTCTTAAATGCTCAAACTAGTGGCCAGTTGAGTGCCTCCTATTTCCTGTCGGAGTTGAAAGATTACCAGTATAATACTACGTCTAAACGTGGATTGTTAGAACTAAATGCTAAAAGTCTTTATCTCCGGAAATATTACACCTACGGAACTTCCGATGGTGGGAGGTAAAAGAGGACATCAAAAAGAGGACACAACTGTTGGACTCATTTCAATCGGTTCAGGCGTTCTCAAGTTACAGGCGATCAAAGTTGAGAATTAAGGAAAAAGTCCCCCACTTTGGAGATTTTCAAAAAAATGTCGGAAAATTTTTTTTATGCTGTTTTTGATCGGAATAGCACGTTTGCAATCCCCTGAGAACGTAACAAACTCAATTCGAATGAAATTAACCTCTAAAGAGTTTTTTTTTAAAAATGGTCCAAAAACGCGATTCTAAAAGTGCCTAAAAATCGACTTCCGAAGGGGTCTATCTCCGGAAATGTTACACCTAGTGAACTTTCGAGGGTGGGAGGTGAAAAAAGACATCAAGAAGAGGACAAAACAGTTGGATTCATTTCAATTGGTCCAGGCGTTCTCAAGTTACAGGCGGTCAAAATTGAGAATTGAGAAAAATGTCGTAATACCCCCCCCCTTTGAAGATTTCCAAAAAAAATTCGGATTTTTTTTTGTTGTTTTTGATCGTAATGGTACGTTTACAATCCCCTGGGAACGTAACAAACTCAATTCGAATGAAATTAACCACTAAAGAGGTTTTTTTAAAAATGGTCCAAAAACGCGATTCTAAATGTGCCTAAAAATTTACTTTCGAAGGGGTCTATCTCCGGAAATATTGCACCTACGCAGTTCTGATGGTGGGACGTGAAAGAGGACATCAAGAAGAGGACAAAACAGTTGGATTCATTTCAATTGGTCCAGGCGTACCCAAGTTACAGGCGGTCAAAGTTGAGAATTGTGAAAAAAGTCGTATTGAACAAACTCAATTCGAATGAAATTAACCTCTAGAGAGGTTTTTTTTTAAAATGGTCCAAAAACGCGATTCTAAAAGTGCCTAAAAATTGACTTCCGAAGGGGTCGTGAAAGAGGACATCAAGAAGAGGACAAAACAGTTGGATTCATTTCAATCTGTTCAGGCGTTCTCAAGTTACAGGCGGTCAAAGTTGAGAATTTAGAAAATAGTCGTAATACCCCCACATTGAAGATTTTCAAAAAAAAATCGGAATTTTTTTTTTGCTGTTTTTGATCGGAATGGCACGTTTGCAATCCCCTAAAAAGGTAACGAACTCAATTCGAATGAAATTAACGTCTAAAGAGGTTTTTTTAAAATGGTCAAAAAACGCGATTCTAAAAGTACCTAAAAATCGAGTTTCGAAGGGGTCGATCTCCGAAAATATTACATATACGGAACTTCCGATGGTGGGAGGTGATAGAGGACATCAAGAAGAGGACAAAACCATTGGATTCATTTCAAGCGGTCCAGGCGTTTTCAAGTTACAGGCGGTCAAAGTTGAGTATTGAGAAAAAAGTCATAATACCCCTAATTTGGAGATTTTCCAACAAATTTCGGAATTTTTTTTTGCTGTTTTTGATCGTAATGGCACGGTTGAAATCCCCTGAGAACGTAGCAAACTCAATTCGAATGAAATTAACCCCTAAAGAGGTTTTTTTAAAAATGGTCCAGAAACGCGATTCTAAAAGTGCCTAAAAATCCGGAAATATTGCACCTACGGAACTTCCGATGGTGGGAGGTGAAAGAGGACATCACGAAGAGGATAAAACTGTAGGATTCATTTCAATCGGTCCAGGCGTTCTCAAGTTACAGTTACATCGATTTGATGTCGAATGATGGGGGGCGAATATAGGATTCGTAAAAACGGCTTAATTTAGCGTTTCTCAAATGTTCCCATGCCCCCACTTTTCCCCAAGTTTTTTTTACGTTTTATAAACTTTTTCTACATTTTTAGTAATTTTCGTTTCCTTTTTCTCAATAACTTCCATTCCTCGTCATTCCACTTTCCATGATTTTTTTTCTTTTATTGTCCTATTTTCAGAGTTGTTTTCAGCTGTTCTGCACCATCAATTTTTTTACCCATTTCCAAATATCTCACTTTTTTAGCTGGGGTCATCCTTAATTTTTATTAATTGAGTTTCATTAACTGAATTTCTCGATCTTTTTCACAAGTTCTTCCAATTTATTAGTAGGCACTTTTTCCTTATTTCGTCTATAATTCCTGAAAAAGATTTCTTTCCAAGTTTTATAAGGTCCCTTATAGTTTCGTATTTCATTTTTATTTAACAGGTTTTCCTCATCTCTCAAAGTCGTCTTTAGTATTTCTAGGTATTTTCATTCTTGAGCAGTTCACACTTTCTCCCTTTTCCCTTAAATTAGTATATACAGTGTGGTGACCAAAAATGAAACCCTTCTAAGCAAAATTTTAGACGAGATCTTTGGTAGAACGAATTTTTCTACAATGTTAGTGTAATTAAATACATTGGGGTTGAAATTTAATTTTAAAAACTTAAATTTTAAGATTTTTACAAAAGCACGTGTTTTAATTAATTTGGTAGCTGTAGGTAACAATGTAAGGCAAATAATTTGCAATAACACTTATATCGGTTAATCGACTAGTGGCTCACGTACCCACGTGTTATTAGATTAGTATGTTGTGTTAATGAAAAAAAAAAGTAGTAACGCCATTGGTATTTTGGATAGAGTTTTTTTTGTGATCTTAATTCTGAAAAAAAAATTTTTTGAATACCAGTGGCGATACCACTTTTTTTATCAAGCATATTTTGGAATTTGATTGGAGTATTGAGTAATAAGTGAAAAATTGAGAACAAGAAGCAGAAGTAAATTAAGTAATGGATCAAGTGAGAATAACGGATTTAAAAACACATCATTACACACGAAATTTTTACAAATTATTGAAAGGAATATGATAGATGGAAAAGTAAGCATTGAGCCACGAGTAGGTATTAGTCATTCACTTATTTTTGTCAGCTAATTATCTTTGAAACCTTCATTTTTTTTGTGCCCATCTGCCTTTAGCACATGTTGAGAAGATATGATAAAAATGTTAAAGTCAATTTTCCAACGCCCACTTGGCGACAATAATAATTGAATGGCTCATACTTAACTGATGGTGTGTATTCCTTATTCAATTATTTTTAGTACAACCTGTTACTGATATGCGGCGTTAAAAAATTAGATTCTTTTTCATTGGCGCTTTTACTAAAAGCTCAGCTTCAACGGAGATACAGGGTGTCAAAAATTTAAATTTTTTAATAGCTACCAAACTATCATTGTTGCTGCCACGTATTTTTTTTAATTTTACTTTTTTTTACATTCAAAAAGTACGAGTCAGTGTCAAATTGTATTATTAAAATCTGCAAAATTTAGTTTAATTATCTCAAGGGGTTTGGCAATTACTAATAAGTTTAAATTTTTTAATTAAAATTTTGAACCTGCGTCTTCGTTGATGTTAGTAATTCAAAAGAACGCCAAAACAAATTCTAATGTTTTGAAGTTCCATTTGCTGGTTGGCAAGATATAACACCCACTTTGAAATCACCCTGTAAAATTACACTTTCAAAATGTTTCCAAATTTTAAAAAAATAGTGAGTTGCAAGTCAGAAATACTGAAAAACAACACTCAAAATTCAAAGTCGCAACTTAAAAAAAAAAGTCAAAAATTGAAATTTTATAAAATCAGTTTATTTCAATTTCAAAATATTTTTTATGCGGTCGTGGACGACAATTTTATAGATAATATAGAGATTTAGAATCACGATCTTACATTTTACTATTTTTCATAATCTATTTCTTTACAGAAAAATCAATTAAACTAAAAATTTGACTTTGTTACGTTAGATTGCGTTGCCACAAAAGAAGATAAAAAAAAACTTGTCAGGCCCTGTACAAACTAAAGTGAGTTAAACTTCAATGCAATGGCGTGTAATAAACTCATAGGAAGGCGAACCTAAAAAGAAAATGAGAAAGGCACTTTCGGGGTCTGTCCTATCCCAAGTTCTCCAATGTGGTGTGGGTCGTTCACCCGAAACTTATAAGTGTGATCGTGTGTATACGCACAGCGAGCGATTTTATATGGCCGGCTTGAGATATAGCAGAAAAAGAGAATAATGGATTATGCGATAAGGTTTTATGGATAATTCATGGTTTTTAGGTTGTCATGTTTCGCCTTGACTGTAAACCTCAATTATCAACCAGATTAGTTTTCCACTGCTGAAAAGTAGTGTGAGAAAAGTCAGAAACAGATATCACATTAAAACGATCGTACAGAGCATCATCAATTTTAATTAATTAAGTACTTATAGCAATTTTACTTTATAGAAAAATGATAGCTTAATGACTGATTCTGTTAAGAATTAACTATTGTATAATAGTAAAAATGCGTAGTAAATGCGTACGTGGGAGAAATTACCAGTGGTAAATTATTTAAATTTTTTTAACGTTATGATTTAATTATCATATTTTTCTAAAGAGAATATCCATTGCCTTTTAGTGGTATGGATGTGAAACGCTTTATAAGAGCTTATTAAGCGAGAATATAAATATACCTATATAAGCGTTTAATTGACGATGACAGTTCAAACGTTCAACTTTATTAAAATATCTTTTTGAAATGTGCGTACCCAACCCAAATTACAACATTGCGTGTAAACATCAACAGAACCAGATATAGGGAATCAATACAAAAAAGTGCACGGACAATAAAAAATTCATCCCCAAGACATCGGCCATTGACGTGGCTGTACCGTCGTTACGGTCCTGGCTATTCTAGCTTGGCCATTTTTAAACGGCCGCCATTTGAAATGCTCTACAATTTATCAGAGAGGCTGATCGAATTACTTGGCGAAGCACACATTATATAAAATTAAAAGAAAACCGGTCTCCGAAAAGTCGATGGCCTATCTTAAATTATTTTGCACACGCTCTTCGTCGAAAGCGCACATACGCAGACCTCTATAATAAATAAAATAATAAACGTGAGCTTCCTTCCTGTCGTGCTTTTGCTTTTAGAATGATAGGCAATGATTGGTTTGAAAAAAAAATGTTAATACTTTATGCGGTTTAATAATAGTTTCAGCCATCTTTCAGGAAACTATAAGTGCGTGGGTGAAACAATCGATTTATCAATTAATAGGTAAAAAAGGAATGAAGTCGATCGATTTTACTCAACCACTTCGAATATTAATTTAGTTCTTTTAACTTTGTTTAACTCGATTTATTGTAAAAAGTTTGCACGCAAGCGTTTCCACTTTTTTTCCGCGACCAAGGGCCATATACAACAAAATAAAAAAAAAGTTGTCAGAACTGGGTAATGAACTCGTGACCTTGCTAACGCAATGCTTACATATACAGCTCTATGCGTTTTTGAACACTTCTATGAGCTAATCTCGTTAATTTTTTTACTTAATTTTGAGAGTTCGTAAAAATGTCATTATCTGATTTTAATAACAAATTTTTGCTGTAATTTTTAATTTTTGTATCAAATTAAGATATGCGAAATTACTGAATGGAGTTTCTTTTTTGTTTGCTGAGTAGTACAGAAAAGATTTAAGTTTTATGAACATTTTAGCTTCGCCCGACAAGTCTTTGCTAAATCATGACTGTTAGTTATTTCTCAGGTAGAGCAAAAAGTCTGAAAATGTATAATATTTATCTTAATTCGTTCTTATTTTTCCCAGAACCTTAATATCTTTACCCCGGTAAATTAGTGCTTGAGTCATGATATAAATAAAAAGAGCATCTTCTGTGGTGTACGTGTCTCTGGGCCTGGTACAGCCCTTCAAAAGTGGTTACGGTGGTTTATTAGTTTCGTTGTTCGGAAGTGATTGTTTGGATTATCACATCGATTGTTATTTGCTTTTATACTTCTCTTCTTCTGAATCATCAATTTATCGTTTGGTTTAGAAGTTCTGTCGCCTCTAATTTTAACAAAGTTTCGATCTTTCAGTCTTCCTCAAGATCGTCAATCCAGCCTCTTCCATCGGGTAAATGGCACAATCACCATTTTCCTACGGTTTATTGCTAGGTTTTCCTTTGAACACCAGCAGTGTACCACTCTTGCAACGTGCTGGAGATTTGTTAGCACGGGTGGTTTCTTATAAGGATAGCGATGTCGTCCGCGGATGCTTGGACCTCGACTCTCCATAGTATCAAAGTCGCCAGAAGTTAGTCCACTCGTAGAGACCTCAGGAGTGGTGAAAGGACTCCGCCCTGTGGACAACCTCCCGCTGTTGTGAATCTGATAGTGTCATTGTTTAATGATGTAGTGATTAGTCTGGATTCTCACATGTTTCGAATCCAGTTGGTTATCCAGTTGGTTATTGTTGGTTCGAGCCTTCTCGCTTTCTGGGGGGGGGGGGGGGGGTCTGTAAGTGCATTATTAAAGGCCCCTTCAATATCTATGAAAGTACCAACTGCGACACCCTCGGAATTCGGGGTATCTTGGATTTTCACCACCATGTTGTGAAATGCTAGTTCTGTTGATTTGTTAGCCCAATATGCATACTTACATTAAGGGGGTACGTTATTAGCGCTCCCTCCCTTATGTATAGGTGTAGCAGCTTTTCCAAGCTTTTCAGCAGAAACGTGGCTAGATTGATTGGCCTGAGCAATTTAGGATCTTTACCCCTACATTCCATCTTTGGTATGTGACGACCCTCACCCTGGACCAGCAGTTTGGAATAAAGTTCGCTCTGAAGAGCTTTGTTAGTAGAGGTACGAGTTGATCCAGGCCATGTTGTAGTAGTGCCGGGAACACTGCATTCTCTCCGGGGGATTTGTATGATTGAAAAGCCATAATCGTGGATTTTAGCAGGTTTGGTCTGACCACTTTTTGGAGAGCTCCCAATCTGCCCTGTTGGGTCGTTTAAATCGTCCCAAGCGGCTTGTGTTAGTCTCCAAATTTGTCAATCGGCTAAAGAAAATGACAGCTTGCCAGTATCTCTAACATTTCACCACCAGTGGAGGTGTAGGTTCCATCAGAGTGTTTTATCGATCCAAGCTCCTGACAAGGCTCCCTGAAGAGAATCCTATGGATTCGGGCTCCTGTTGGCAGGTCTTCAATCCTGCCACAGAACCTTCTCCAAGACTCTCTTTTAGCAACCCTGATCTGCTTGTTGTAGTGCCTTTGTATTTTTTTTTTTATAGAAGATTAGAGAATCTGCTATACAGACATGAGGGCTTGGCACATGGCGATCGAGGTTTCCCTCATAGTGTCAGTTTGGCGTCTTCCCTCCTGGAGCACCGACTGACTAAACTCCATCCCTCTCTTCCCGGTACCGCCTTACGGCATTACTTCAGGGTAAATTTTTTCTTGTGTTTCTTCTTCCTCTCTTTTTTTTTTATTTACAATCGTTGGTCCATTTCTTGTTTCTTTTTCTCGTCCTCGATTTTTGTTTTCATTGTCACTGTTATGAATTGTTTTATTGCCTCCCAGTTTTTTTTGTTTGACAAGAGTAGTGAAGCCATGTTATTCGGGCTAATTTGTGTTCCACATTTTACAGTTGTCTTGCGTCGTTCTGTCTCCCATCTTGGGCATTTGAAAAGAGTATGTAGTGAGTTGTCTATTTGTGTGAGGTCGCAGTATTCGCAACCTGGGCTTGTCTTCTTTCCTATTCTGTGAAGGTATTCCGCGAATACTCCGTGTCCTGTAAATATTTGCCTCATGTAATGGTCTGTCGCTGTCCAGTCTGTAGTTATCAATTTTTCTAGGTCTGTGATGAAAGTCTTTGCTGTTCCTTTGTAGTTATTCCATTCATTACTCCACTCTCTGTGTACATCATCCTTTATTTCAGCTATCTGAGTTTTATTTTTGCTGTTGTGTATTTGCGTCCTTTGCCTTATTTGTAGTTTTATGGGGAGTATCTTTGCTATTGCTAGGAGTGCGGTAGTGAGGGCAGTTCTGTATGCCCTCGTTATTCTTAGAGCTATTTGCCTGTTTGTCTTCTCTAGGAGTGCAGCGTAGTATTTATAGGTTGTTATATTTTCCCAGATCGGTGATCCATAGAGGATGATGGATGTCACGGCGCTCATTAGTGCTTTGCGTTGGGTGAATGTTGGTCCGTTTTTGTTGGTGTGACCCTTGAGAGCATTTTTATTACTGTCTTCGCCTTGTTGCATATGGTTCTTATACTCGTATGTGTGTGAAATTTGAAGTCCTTGTCAATATTGAGGCCCATGTATTTGATATAGTTCTTTGAGACTATTTGCTTGTCGTCTATGTTTAGTTGAAGTTCTATCAGCTTTCTTCTTCCATTTAAGATTATTATGTATATATACTCTTTTTTGTACTGCTACTTCAAGCCCCATTTTGTGTAGTAGGTATATTGTTGTTGTAACTGCCCATTCTGTTCTTGCCTCTAGTGATTCTTTAGTTTTTGCTACTGTTATTATTGAGAGATCATCAGCGTATGCAATCAAGTGCGTCTCTTCCAGTTGTATTTCCCTGAGTATCCTATTGTAGAAAAGGTTCCACAATAGAGGCCCTATTATTGAGCCCTGGGGGACTCCGCAGCTCATTTTCATTTCCTCGCCGCAGGGGAGAGTAATAGTTCTGTTTTCAAGGTAATCCTGGATAATTTGTTGCAGGTAGCTGCTTACATTTGCCGATTGTAGCGCTTTGATGATGTTTGTCCAGGGGGCTGAGTTAAACGCATTTTTTTATATCGATGGTGACCATTGCTGAAAACTTCCTGTTTTTGTACGCTACTTTGTTAACTTCTTGGACAATTTCTTTTACTTTTTGTAGGGCACTTATTGTGCTGCGTCCTTTTCTGAAACCGTATTGGTGTTCGTGGATAAAGTTTTTCTTTTCAAGTTCCGTTTCTAGTCTATCTTTTACTATTTTTTTCCAGAATTTTTCCGAGCATATTTATGAGGCATAGGGGTCTATAAGTTTGGATGTCGTTGGGGTTCTTTTGCGGCTTTTCTATCAAAACTAGTTTTGCTTTTTTCCATATTTCAGGAAAAGTTCCGGTCGTCTCGCATTCATTACATTTACCATATTGTCTACAAAGTGTTTATTTTCTATAGCTTTTTTAATTATTTCAGAGGTGATATTGGCTGGTCCCGGGGCTTTTTTGCTCTTGATGTTTCTTGTTGTTGATATCACTTCCTCTGTAGTTACTATGGGTACTGTGCCATTTTTTATTGTTTTATTGTGCCATCTTCTTGTAGGATGTGAGGGAAACAGTTTGTAAAATTGCTCAATTTGGGTTTCTTTATCTAGAGTTATTTTTGGTTTGATATTTAGTTTAGAGCATGCTATTTTATAGCCCCGTCCCCATATATCTTGTTCCATTTTGTCCAACAATTTGGTCCAACTTTTTTGTTTTTCACTTTTGATCATTTTTTTCAGTTCTTGCTTAGTTTTTTTGTATAACTTTTTAACTGCCTCTTTTCCGTTTACGTCAGACGGTGTTGCGTTTATTCTTGTGAGGGTTCTTCCGATTTTATTGCACTGTTTTCTTTTCATTGCAATATCTGTTGTCCACCAGTGTGCAGATCTATAGTTTGAGTTTGGTGATTTTCTTTTTGGGAGTAGTTTATTGCATAAATTTGTTAGGTATTTGGTCAGCTCTTCAGCAGTGTTTAGTTTCGTCTGTGTGTCTTATTTGAGGTAGTTTTCCATCTTTATTTTGCCCATTTCGTCCAATTTCCACCCTGTCTCCCAATCTGCTCTGTAGGGTCGTTTAAATCGTCCCAAGGGGCTTGTGTTAGTCTCTAAATTTGTCAATCGGCTACCCAGAAAATGACAGCTTGCCAGTATCTCTAACGTTTCACTACCAGTGGAGGTGTCGGTTCCATCAGACCGTTTTATCGATCCAAGCTCCTGACAAGGCTCCCTGAAGAGAATCCTATGGATTCGGGGTCCTGTTGGCAGGTCTTCAATCCCGCCACAGAACCTTCTCCAAGACTGTCTTTTAGCAACGATCTGCTTGTTGTAGTTAGTTAGGGCTTGTCGGTAAGTGTCCCAGTCGCCGGATATTAAAGAGTCGTCGGACGTTTTTCCTCTGACTTTCCAAGCGGTTATTCCACCAGGATGTTTGTCTTTGTCTTTTTTTTTGTTCTCGTTCGACAGTTGTCTTCATAGGCCTGAAAAGCAGCTTTTGCCAGCCGCTCGGCTGCCAACTCTATGTTGGCAGGACTGTCAAAGGAGATGTTGATCGTATTCAGTTGTGTCTGGAGAGACTCCCGATACGAAGTCCAGTTTGTGCTTTTAGGATCTTTAAAAATGACTATAGGTCTCATACCTGTTTTTAGGTTAAACGTTCATAATTTAGTAAACAATTTTTAATTATTTGGTTATTGTAAATACAGGTTGTCCCAATTTTGTGGAAACTACTAACTTTCTAATTTTAAATCAGATATAGAGATAAAGTGTTTTCTTTTATTAATCGATTCTATATTTAGTTCTAAGACTGTATTAATCTAGAAATAATTATCTCTTATAGTTTTTGAGACATTTTGGACAATATTTTTTTTTAAACCTAAAAAATTTAAATTGAAACAAGTGCTATTATTTACTTTTAGAGGCAACAATAAATTACGATTTTTAATTGGTTTGTTTTTGCTTTGACGAAATTTCGAATCGAACATATTTAAAAAAAAATCAAAAGAAATACAGGTTATTTTAAATATGATATAATTTTAAGTGTTTCATTTAAAATATTTAACTTTTTGCTCCTCAACTATAGAAACATTTG
Source organism: Taphrorychus bicolor (assembly GCA_951812265.1). Classification (NCBI taxonomy): domain Eukaryota; kingdom Metazoa; phylum Arthropoda; class Insecta; order Coleoptera; family Curculionidae; genus Taphrorychus; species Taphrorychus bicolor. The sequence goes on from OX638305.1 coordinate 17,105,949, forward strand.
GTCAATATTTTTGAACGCTCTGTATATTTGTAACAAAAAATTAGCAAAAAATATACAGTTATGGAATATTGTTTCCGAACCAGTTAAAAATAATAATTTCTTGTTGTCTCTAGAAGCAAATATTATCACTTGTTCCAATGGTAAATTTTTAGGAAAAAAAAATCCAAAATATCTCAAAAACTAAAAGAGATAATTGAATACAAAAGTGTTACAATCAAATATAGAATCGATTAATGAAGGAAAAAATGTCATGTCTAATTTAAAATAAGAAAATTGGTAAAAATGCGCAATATTGGGACCACCTGTATATAAAGAAATAAAATAATTGGAAATTATGCAACATTTGTATTTGAATTTTTCTCATAGCACTTAGCAGCAGTTTTTGCGATAAGGGACAGGGTCATCTCTTGATGGCCACCCTGTATGAGTAGAAAACAGTGCGACGGTTGCTGTACAAAAAGTCGAAAAAACCCAGTATTTCAGCCATGCCTGTTATTGCCATATGATACTTTATCCAATACTGAACAATCAAATTTTAAAAATGTATTTACTTTATTGACGTCTTTAGTTAATACAAATTTGAAGTCTTGACTGGCAAGTTAAGAATGAGTAGAATAGGGGTGGGTCACATTTAACTTTTAGATTTTTTTAAGCCTAAATTAATTTAAGATTAGGTCTCCCATCTTAGGTAACAGCAAATTTAATTCTGCAATTTTTTTTATTCTTGTGAATTTTTCTAAAAAATGCCTTTTTCTGAAAAAAAAACTGCAATAATATAATATAAATCAGAAAAATAAATGTACTCCATTTTTCTAGAAAAAAAAAATATGAAAAAGCTACTTCTCTTGATTCCCTCTAAAAGCACCTGTTTTATGTCTTATTTGTGTAAAAAGTAACTTATGGGCCATGATTATATCATAATCAGCGATTCTGATTTCTGGACAATATTAAATATGATTCAATTGCCAGTTCCTGTTAAATGAGTAAAAATCTAGTTCACCCCACGTTTTCTTAATATAGCGACTCCCGCACACCCTTTAAGGTTGGTAACTCCTTGCTTTCTCCAAATATATATAAACTGCTCAACTTAAAGTTCGGAATAAGCAATTACTCGTGTCAATTTCAATCAGCTGGAACTTTTTAAGCAATTAATTGTTTTAAATACAATTTGCACGGTCTAAAACCTCATTTCCTCTAGCTTAAAGAAGCGAATAATTTTGGAATAAAAATCGACACTGTCTTTATTATACTGGGTGTCCCAGCCGAGAGTGTCCCATTTTAAATGCTTATAACTTTTAACTATATGTGATAGCCACCTGCGGTGTACGCCATTCATTTTCTCTAGGCCTAGAGTTTTTTTCTAGTTGGCAACAAATTTTGTAGACACTTATACAGTGGGAGCAAAAAAATTCCTTTTTTTTCGACATCAAAATTCTCAACTATTTTTAATGGAACACCCTGTATATTGTGACGCCACAATTAAGAGTCATGATCAAGGTATCCAAGTACCAATAAACTTCGGACTTGAAACTTGAAGTTTTAGCTGTAAAAAATTAAAATAGAACTCGGGTTAATTTTAATTACTAAGAAATTAGAGCTTGATTTTCTTTGTTTAATTAATAATTAAAATTGACAAAAGGAATATAAAACTAAAAAGAATGTTGTATACAGGGTGGCATTTTTGAAAATATGATTGTTTATTAGAAAATAATTTTTTCAATCTAAAACACCTGCCTATAGGTACCTATCTACGTGTTGTACTAGTTAAATACTATAGTAAACGAATGTCACCACAATTGTCAGAGTTAAATTGAAAACTGTCAGAGCTATATTGCAAATTAAGTTTAATTTTAAAGAAAATGATTTATTTGTTAGTAGAAAAAGCAAAAACAGTACTTTTTCATAATGAAACCATATCAATAATAACGACACAAAGAAGATTTCGTATTAGATTCCATAGAAATTCGCCAAGCAAAAACGTTATTAAAAAATGGCATCAGAAATTTTCAATACATGGATACTTGGAGGTCAAGAGGCCAAAAAGGAATATGTTTGATCTTGAATATTTAGACAGGCCTTTAGTGGTTGAAGAGATTATCGCGATTAATAATCGAAAAATATCACTCAGAAAAATGACGGCTGCGTGAAATTTATCTAAAAGTGAGTGCGAGAGATGTGTTAAATGTTATTTCCTTATAAGCTTCAAACATTTCAAAAGCTTCGCCAGGAGGACTACCAAAAGAGATTATTTACTTGCGAAACTCTTTTGGATTTGGACACCTTACTCTCCTGACTTGACGGTTCCAGACTTTTTCCTCTGGGGTTATGTGAAGGACAGGTGCTATAGCTCCCTCTCCACTAGTTGGGATGATCTTAAGAGGAATATTCGTAACGTAATTGAAGTGATTCCGCAGGATATGTTAGAAAATCCTTTTAACCATTTACTGATCAGACTTCATAAATGCGTGGATCAGAACGGCCAACATATACAGCAGTTTGTTTAGTCTGTATTCTTTCTTTATTAATTTATCAATATCTGCCCAATCGTTTTGTAAATATGCTAATAAAATTTGCATAATTAAAAATACGCCGATATATATTTTAATTTTTTTCAGCTGAAAATTCAAGTTTCAAGTCCGATGTTTATTGGTACTTGGATATCTTGATCATGACTCTTAATTGTGGTGTTACAATATACAGGGTGTTCCATTAAAAATAGTTAAGAATTTTTATTTTGAAAAAAAAATGGAATTTTTTTGGTCCCACTGTATAGTGTCTACAAAATTTGATGCCAACTAAAAGAAAACCTAGAGAAAAGGAATAGCGTAAACCACAGGTAGCTGTCACATATGGTTGAAAAGTTATAAGCATTTAAAATGGGTCACTCTCGGCTGGGACACCGTGTATAGGGTGTGAAACAAAATGAGACGAAAAATTGCTTGTGCCGAACTTTAAGTTGAGCAGTTTATTTTAAAACCTCTATACCAAGTTTCTGCCACTCCACAATTTTTGTGTCTATGTTGGACACTTTGCCTTTGCATATATGTAAATTAAATTCATCCCCCTTTTCTACGTCACATTTGTCTAAAATTATAATTCGTGCCGTAAAGCGTATCCTGCAACTTTCGTATTCAGCTTCTTGCTCTTAATCTAACACTATGACAAATTTTGGACTATGACACACTGCACTGCGGCTTAGATACCATGTATAGCTACTCTGGCACACCCTTTGTGGTTTAAACTTATTTGATTTTTTTTTAAATCTACAGGCTGTTTCAGAAAAGTGTTGACAAACTTAAGAGGGTTATAGAAGATGCCAAGTCATCCAGCTTTTGCTTAGAAACCTCTAAAGCCCCTAAAACCGCAAACGCACCGTTTTGGAGATATAGAGTGTCAAAGAAATATTTTGTATGAGTTTTTTGGTTATATTTAAGGAATTAATTGAGAGATAATGATTGGTTTAACTAAACATAGAACGGTACTTGTAGAAAAAACGAAAAGATTTCGCATATGAATTTTTTTCTCAAACTCTCTCCTTTACTGTCCAAAGAAAATCTTTTTAAAAAATCAAAAAACCGTGTATTTCAGCTATGCTTTAATATCCAACAACAAAATTAAAGAAAAATTATTTACTTTCAAGTTACAATTTACAATTCTACAATTGTTTATATTCTTACTAATTTTTCGAGAAACTGCCTGTTTCTAAGAAAACTACGACATTGTGATACGAGCCAATAAAAAAATAATAAAAATTTCTGAAAGGAAATATATTAAAAAGCATCTTTGAATTCTTCTGCACGCACCTGTTCTATTTCCATTAAGTTGTAAATCGCTCTGAATAAATAATATTAAAAAGTAATACTTATGGACAATGATTATCATATAACCAGAGATTCTTATTTTTGGACAATGTTTAATATAATTCAATTGCCACTTCGTATTAAATAACCTTTTTTAAACCACGTTTTCTTAATATAGCGACTCCATTACACCTTTTTGAGATTAGAAACTCCTTGGTTTCTTGAAATATATATGTATTTTTAAACCTCTATACCAAGTTTCTACCAATTCACATTTTTTTTGCCTATTATAGACACTTTGCTTGTACTATTTATTTATTAATATGTAAATTATAAAGAGTGTTCAGAAAAAAAATCCTCGTAGCAAGCCATCGAATTAAAAGTCATGTCTGAGATAAGTTCATAAACAAAATAAAATCAGACTATTTTATGACATTTTCGACTATCAATTGTTTTTATGAAGTCATCTCAGACCTACTGTTTTAATTCCATGGTCTACCTGAAGTTTTTTTTAAATGAACGCACGATATTTATCACGATTTTTTGCATCACCCTATATATTTGTCTACAGTTGTTAATTGGTCCGTAAAGCATATGCTGCCACTTTCTTGCTCTTAATCTACTAAAACTAAGAAGAATTTTGGACTTTGACATGAGACACCCTGTTGCAGCTACTCTGGCACACCATTTTTGAACACTTTTTTTTCAGCATTTTTTTGTCTATTTTGACAAAAAACTGACAAAAGATTGTTTTAAATGGATAATGGTAGGTTTTCGGGTATAGGACGAAATAAAATCAACTCTCGTTTTTGTCTACGTTTCGATTGTATATTGCAATCTTTCTCAAGACTTTTTTTCGGGTTGAGAACATAGTTATTTCAATAAAGTTTAGTGCACCAACACACATAATGGAGAGTGGAAACGAAACCAAACTGGTGTTTCAAATTAAATTGTTGCTATTTATTTTTTTTCTAATTCTGGTGAAGAAAGCGGATTAGAGGTGTCTGTTCGGTTTCGTTTCCACTCTCCATTATGTTTGCTGGTGCACTAAACTTTGACATAATCATGTTCTCAACGGAAAAAAAAGCCCTGAGGAAGATTTCGAACTACAATTGAAACGTAGGGAAATTTTTAAAAGAAAGCTGGTTTCATTCCGTCCTATACTCGTAAACCTACATATTGGACAATTTGTCTGTACTATAAACGAGGGCCAGTACTAGTTCAGGCCTGACTTGGTGTGAATCTAATGGCTTGTTTATTATCTCCTTTCTGTCTAGAGTCTTTATCATTGCCTCCAAGACTAACAAAATGTGTTTTAAATATGAATTGGATGAGATGGCAACTCTGCGTAAGAGGTGACTGAGGATAGATTTTTGTATTGAAGGCCATAAAACCAACATCACATTTTGCCCTAATTGAATCAAATCTTAGATTACGGAATATATTTCTGGGGTTCTATTGCGGAATCTATAAACCATTCACTCATTATTGACATCAAGTAGACGTTGAAAATCTGACTTTGACATTTTAATCGGATCTTCAAAACTTGTACTGAAAAGAGATGGGTGCAACATAATGAAGTTTTCAAAGGTAACGAGATGGCAAGGATAAGTGAATGAGTTATACTTAAGAGCGTATCGTTACGCCCAACCGTCGGTCCACAGAGATTCGCTTTCATCATAACACGACAGAACATACCCCTTCCAAGGTTATATTTGGTAAAGAATTTCGTCTTCCGGTATATTTGGTGTACGGATCACCAGAAGAACCGATTCAAGATGTTCAGAACTATGCTGATGAATTTCGAGAAAGATTAAAGGAAATCTATCGAAACGTGAGGACAAAGATAAATATTGCCAGCTATCGGATGAAAGCCAGATAAGGGCGAATTCTGCAGGATTTAAGGCAGGTGACTTGGTATGGCTATATAGTCCACAGAGGAAGAAAGGAAAAAGTTGTTTCCAAGTTGGGAGGGCCCATATACAGTCATCAAACGGATCAACGACGTGGTAGGTATACAGGATCCAACGTACCCCTAGAGCAAAGATGAACGTGGTTCATCTTGGACGCTTAAAAACTTACAGTCGTGGAGAAACGATCAGAACTAAAAGCGGGGCAATGTTACGCCCGACCGTCGCACCACAGAGATTCGGGCCGAAGCGGCAACGCCGAGCTCCGACCGCGACCCCGGGAACCCATCTAGTCTAATCGAGAACGGGGAACAGTCGCCTTTGTTCTCGAAAGTACGAGAGTGTGTTCAGGCTGGGTATATAAATCAGCAAGCCGCGCGAGATGGAATCGAATAAATAGTGCAGCATAGTAAATAAGCGGACAAGCGTACAGTGCAAAATGTTAGTAGAGAGTAATTGTGTTTTAATCGTGTTGTAATAGTTAAAAGTAGATAAAAGTATGTAGTTAATTGACGATAAATTATTAGAACCCATGTCCCGTAACAATAATAATTATTTGAACCTTACGGTGTGCTTTTGTGACACTCAGTTGATACACGACAAAAATCAGAAATCAGGCAAACCGGGGGGAGTTAAATATTATCAAAATTGAAATTCAGAAACTTGCATGATGAAAGGTTTTTTGCCGTTTTACCTGGAAATAATTATTTTTTAAGTTGCGTGCATCGAAACTGCTGCGGCTTGAATAATTAAAACTTCAGAATTTATGCATTTTTAGTTTTTGAGATATGGGTTAACTCGTCAACGTGGCGAATGAATTATGCAAGTGGACTGTTAAAACGATGGTCGAATCGATATTTTTAAACTTGCCTCTGGTGGGGGCTGTTTTAAGTTTCGTGTCCAGTATATTCCAATATTTTAAATGGATGATGGCAAAAGTCCCGGAAACAATATGGATTTCGATTAATGTTTAAACAGGGTAATTTTTATAGCGAACAAAACCTTGCAATAATAAAAAAAATTCGTACAACATAACGCATCAGCTATATAATGCGCGTTGATTAATTCATTCATTGAATTGATGAGGATGATAAATCACTTCCTACTCACTCAAACAAATGCTTGGCAAATTATAAAAATTCTTGAAAAATTTTGTGGGAAAATTCCACATTATGGAAGAAAACCGCACACACACACACACCATCATACACACACTCACCGAGAGGTAATTAAAGACGATTTAAATTCTCTTATCGAAAAAAGCAAAAAGTTTTTACCGTTCGGCATTAATAAGTGTAAATTCACACAAAGATAGCATCGTAATATCCCGTCTAACACATATGAGGTATGGTGTTGCTTAAAATGCACGCAATCGAAACCAAACAATAAGCCTTAAATTAGAACTTTTTATTTAAATTTTATAATTAAATAAATATGCGGCGCAGTTTTGAGATTGCATGTTTCTCTTTAAAAACTTGGGGAAATTTCATTAAGATTCGTATAATGAATGTCTATGAGAGAATCGTCTATTTACCCTCCTCGCAAAGCCCTTGGGGTACTAATTAGTATGAAACCGAAATATTATTCTTTTTTGTCCTCGTATTCCATATACACGATGCACCAAATGGCTTCCAGTCACGTGAAATATCAATACTTTTAGTTCCCGGGGCATTAGGCTATCTGTTTGAATAAACGCACCCCTTTGAAGAGTTCTGTTGCAACTCGAGCCCCGCACTTTTAATGATCTGCAAGCATTGCTCTTATGTGCGCATCCAGCAAAAAGAGGGAAAAAAGGGCTGAAGTTTGTGAGTGACTGATTAATTCCTTTAGATTGATGCAATTGGACTAAATACATCCTGAAATACGCGCTCATTATCAAATAATATAAACGTCATTACATTGTCAACAATTTAAATGCATCGCACGCGACCTTGAAGTGTTATTTACCCGGCGCATAATTTCGGATTCGTGGCCCCGTTTACGGCCCTGACCTGCCCTCACCGAACACAAATTGGGTATTTTTGAATCCGAATGAACTTAATGGTGGTTCCTTTTTCGTGTTGCAGCACGTTATGTTGGGCTTTGTTTCGTCGGCCATCGTGCTTGGATTTTGGGTTCACACCTTGATTACCAGGGACGTACTCGTAAACGAGAAAAAAATTAAAAATAGTCAAAAGCCCTGATGCATTATGACTATTAGCTGTCATCAAGTGCCACCTCCACCCATGACTCGATAAGCCGGTTTCTCACACACTAATTAGCATCCTTAACAGTATAAATATAGACGGTAGGCAAACAGTAATCACCTTTACCTTTAATTTTCTTTTGTGCAAACAAAAACATGCTGCTATCTGGCCGTGATTCACTTTAGTACCGATCGGGTTCTAATGTCTACTGTCTCATGTTCCACTTTAAAAATTGTGTATTATTGGTCTCATTGTTTTACGTGATTGACAAAGTCAGCGATTATTACACAAAAGTTTACTTAGACCCAGTCAGCTAAAACTCATGGCACATAGAGAGTTTGTTAAGAGTTTTCTCCTCAGGTTTAAACTCCCCCCCAGTAAACCGTCGAATGTTATTTCAACGTAAAATCATCGTTTGGTCCGTTGATTTATAGTTGTCACGTTGGTTTTAACGTGTTGATTTCAGGTTGATATAAGCGATAGTGCACAATCATGATTTTCGACGTTAAATCAACGTTGTTAAAACGTGTTTTGGTATTGGTTGAATTTATCCTGTTGATTAAACATTGCAAATAGGTGACAGTAATTAAACCGCCACAAATGCGCGGTTGCGAAATGTCTTTTAAAACTTATCATCATTTGTTCGGTTGATTTATAGTGGTCTATTTGATTTTACGCTGTTAATTTTTGGTTGATTTTTTCGAAAATGAACAACCATGTTTTTCGACGTTAAATCAACGTTGTTAACACGTGTGTTGAATATGTTTAGATATTGGTTGAATTTACTCATAAACAAACAACAACAACAAATACGACAACGACAAACAAATAAGTATAACTTTTGTATTTCATAATTTCTAAAGTTTTTTCACTTTGCAAGTTGCCGAAACATTAACTAAGTGGATTCGTCCGAGCCCTTTCCAGGGTAAATTGTTATTAGGAGTAATTTTACTGTGAATTGTGGGAAATTCCTTTTCCAACAATCCAAAATCGTCGAAAAAAGTGTATGAGGTAGACATTACCAAAAAGTAAGTACTAAAAAACTTTATTCTTGTTTCAAATTATTCCTAGTTTACAGTCACCCCCAGTCAACCCCTAAGTGCTGTCCTTCCTTTGGTTTTAAGTTTTAACATATGTATCATCAAAAACGAATTTATAAAATATAACTATTTTACAAATGATTGTAATTGGCACAAGTATTATATTTCCAATAAAACATGTTTAAAATATGTTATGCATTTTTTAAAGATAAAATGCAAAGTTTGATATATTAAATACGTAGAGACGTCAACAAATGGACGTCTTGCGGATGGATATGTATGTGCTTTTTAATTAAACGTTAACGCTCTGTATATTTTTAACAGCATTTTTGGTTTACAGTTTTTGTCTTAAACTAAAATTCAAACTCATTAAACAGGTTCACTAATTTTTTTCGAATAAGTTTTAAGTGGGTTCAAAGTTCAAACCCTGGTAAAACTCATTTGACATAAATTATATTCATGTAAATGGAAAAAAATAGATGAAAACGTTGATTTAACGTTTTATGTAAGGTTGATAGATACGTTGAATAAACGTTTTAAGCAAGGTTGATTAAACGTTTTAAGAAAACGTAGGTTAAAAGTTTTAACCACACGTAGATTAAACGTCTTAAGCAAACATTGATGAAACGTTTTAAGAAACGTTGATAAACACACACGTTTTTTCTAACTTTGAATCAACATTCAACTGTTTACTGGCCAAAATCTTCTATTTAGCTTCACGTGACGTGTCCTCTCAGGGCGTAAAACTGGGCCTTGACGTTTTAGGTTGAAGAAGGAAGGAAGAATTGTAATTTTTTTGGCGGACCAGTTTTGGCTCTTGATTAAAATCGCTTCTAAGTAATACACAAGCAACCATTAAAAACTTGAAATTACGTCAACTGAACCTGTTAGAGGTCGAAAACCTTTTGCTGAACACGTCTCAATACGAACAAATCATTGCAAATTGCCTACTTTTTTGCCCATTGTGGGGAAAGAAAAGAAAGTAATTTAGAAGTATAAAATAGGTTCTTAAGATATAGTTCTTATTAACAAAATTTTGAGTCAATTTTGCAAAACAATAAAAAATATTATATTTCTTAAAACAAAAGAATAAAATAATCTATTAACAAAATCGCTCCTTAAATTCTTCAGATTTCAAAGGCAGGATGCCCATTACTAGGTACCTAAATACCAGATTTAGGGTACCTTAATTCACTTCGAAGAAAAGTTCTTTTCAAAGTTATTAGCGAGGTTATAAAACATATTTTTTGTGTTATACGCCTACATGCCTAATAGGTTAATTTTTCAAGAAAAAAATTAGTAACTTTCGACAAAAACTTGGTTAAATTTTCCAGATCAATGGTTATTTTAGCCCCATTTGTTACTTGGGTAACGGCTTCGTTTGACGACACACTCTTTTCCGCAATTGAGCCCTTACTGAAGAAATGTATCTAAATTTGAGCCTGGAAAACCCTTAACAATATTACGTTGTCGCACCACCAAGAGCACCTTCACGTGCAGTACACGTACAGTTTTCGCGTTTGAGATTATTATGCTTTGGAACACACAGGTTCTGAATACGAGCACATTAAACATTTAAGTAAAATAGTTGAGAGTATTTGCCTAAAGTTGGGAGCAGAAAAGCCTTGGGCCGGACACAACAACAAAACGTAGATCTTTTAACATAACACCTTAGTTGAATTTGGATAAAACTTTTGATAGGGCGGTTCTAAGGGGATTTCGCGAGAACATAAGTAGAAACTAGCATTCTAGAGTGAAGCTCCTGGTAATTGGAACAAGAAATGTTTGAGCTGATGACATGAGCAACACCTCTTGTAAAATCGGGTATATGAATTTTGTAATTTTGTCTACAGTGAGGAGTTTTGACTTTAGATAACCGACGGGATCTAGAAGCTAAAATAATGTAGTTGGCACTCTTGGGAGGGTACAGCAAAATTCCCAACACCAACAGAATTATCAATAGTTTGTGCCTTTAATCTTCTTGTAGTGAGTCTGGGGCCGACTTTTCCCACAGTCTCTAATGAATCAGAAAAGAGCATAACTAATCGGAGAAGGATGGTTTACCTGAATTTAGGAACTAGAAAAGGTTGCATGGAACATTGCATGATGGTCACAATCTCTGCTAATTTTCCAATTAAATCTCGACTAGAATCTTTGGGTCAGCATTGGTAACACTTTTCCGATGGGATATTTTAGTAGTAACCGTATTGAAACTAGTTTGAAACCGTATGAAAACTAGTACAAAGCACCTACCCTTGCCTCCAAGCCATTAATTCTGAACGCACCTATGAAATGGAAGGACATACTTATTCTGGGACATAAAATGGCTCCTCCATGCCGATAGACATCAGTATTTGAAAGAGGACAACAAGAAAAAAAGAAAATCGTTGGATTCGGTCAACTTAAGAGAAAATTTAGAAATGTGTTGTTACGGGATACGGGTTCCAATAATTAATCGTCAATTAACTACACACTTTTATTTACTTTTAACTATTACAACACGAATAAAACACAATTACTCTCTAGTAACAATTCGTACTGTTCGTTTGTCCGATTATTTCGCTTACTTACTACACTGCACTCGCCATTCCACCCATCTCGCGTGGCTCGCTGGTTTATATACCCGGCCTGGACACACTCTCGCACTTTCGAGAACGAAGGTGACTGTTCCCGGTTCTCGTTTATTCTAGATGGTTTAACGGAGTCGCGGTCGGCGCTCGGCGTTGCGCTTCGGCCCGAATCTCTGTGGACCGACCGTCTATCGTAACAGTATTGTTTTTCATCTGAATGTGACCGTTTCAGTCCTCTCTGAGCGTAACAAACTAGTAAAAATTTGACTGAAAGTTATACCATAACTTAGTTTTTTTTTAACGATATGTGTCTAAAGTTGATTTCAAAAAGTCTAAAAATCGACCATAGTAGGGGTCTACCTCCAAAAGTACTGAACCAATGAGGCTGCTGTTCTGAAAAGGACAACAAGCAAAAAATCTGTTGTATTCACTTTAATGGCTTTATTATTTCTCCAGTTATAGAAATTCAAAGTTGAAAATCGGTAACTCCCCCCCCCCCTTTGCTCAACTTGAAGACAACTAAGAAATTAGTTTATGATGTTTTTCATCTGAACATGACATTTTCCATCTTCTCTTAACGAAGCAAGCCGAATTTGAGTGAAAGTTGTACAATAAGTTGGGTTTTCTAACCATGTGTGTTTAAAGGTAATTTCAAAAAGGTCCAAAAGTCGACCATAGAAGTGAAGACAGGATAAAACCGTTGAATTCTCACCAGTCGGTCCATAAATTCTCGAATTATAGAGGTTCAAAATTTGAAATCGCTAAAAAAGAAGTAATGTCCTTCCTTTTAGTCAACTTCGAAAAAAATGTGAATTTTTTTATGCTGTTTTTCATCTGAATGAGACGATTTGACTCCCTTCTGAAAGAACCAAACCGAATTTGAATGAAAGTTGTACCATAAGTTGATTTTTTTGAACTATGTGAGTTTAAAGCTAATTTCTAAAGGGTCTCAAAAATGGAGCCTCGAAGAGGTTGATGTTCAAAACTACTGAACCAATAAAGCTGCTATTTGAGTATCTAAAAGATCATAAAAAGAAAAAGAAAAAAACGCTAAATTCACTTCAATCGGTCTATTATTTCTCAAGTTATAGAGGTTCAAAGTTGGAAATCGCTAAAAAAGAAGAAATACATTTGATCAATTAGAAAACAAATTTGATTTGACAGTCCTCTCTGAACGTAGCAAACCGATTTTGAGTAAAAGTTACACTGTAAGTTAGTATGTTTAAAGTTGATTCCTAAAGAGTCCAAAAATCGACTACAGAAGGGATGTACCTCCAAAACTACTGGGCCATTGAGGCAGTTATTTGCACTATCTGAAAGAGGGCAACAAAAAAAAACCGTTTGATTAACTCCAATCTCTTTTGTTAAGTTATACCAGTTCAAAGTTGAAATCGTTAAAAAAAAGATTTGTTACTTTGTGTCAATATGAAAAATATAAAAAAAATGTTTATACTATTTATTATCTGAAAGAGCTTATTTCAATCCTCTTTCTATGTAGCAAAACCGAATTGGAGTGAGTTGTACCTTAAGTTGTTTGTTTTAACAAAACCCGTTTAAAGCTGACATCTAAAAGGTCCAAAAAATCGACCATCAAAGAGGTTTATGTCCAAAACTAATAAACCATTAAATCTTAAGTTTTAGAGGTTCAAAAAAAAATCCCTCTTTTGGTAAACTTGAAGAAAATTTTCAATTTTTTTATTTGCTATGTTTTATCGGAATGCGGTTTCAATCTGATCTGAACGTAGCAAACAGAATTTGAGTGAAATTTGTATCATAAATTAGTTGTTTAACGATGGGCAGGTTTCAAAAGGATCCAAAAATCGACCATCGAAGATCACCAAAAAACTATTAAACCAGTGGAGCTGCTGTTGAGGACAACAAGAAAAAGAATCGTTAGATTGATTTCAACAATCGGTTTATTATTTCTCAAAACATAGAACTTTAAACGTGAAAATCGCTAAAAAATAAAGAATACCCCTAGGAATAACAAAAAAAAAAATAGAAACAAAGAATTTTATGCTGTATTTCGTCTGAATGAGACGATTTCAAACCTCTCTGAATGCATCAAGCCGAATTTGAGTGAAAGTTATATGTTAGTATATAAGTTAGTTGTTTATAGATAGGTGTTTAAAACTGATTTTAAAGGGGTCCAAAAATCAGAGGATCTATGTCCAAAACTGCTGACCCACGAATCAGCAGTACTCGATGTGCTAACATTCAAAGTGCCAAAACTGGGAAAAAAGGTCCTTCCAGAATTCAAGAGATTATTTTTTAAAATATAGTTCCGACCCAGAATTTGGATGGTAACATTGTCAGAGTACTAAACTTAATTTCCAGTAGACAATGTAGAAACTAGTTAAAAAAATGCCGATGTTTTATTGAAAACTGCCAATCTGTCAACAATTTCCTATCTAATGTTTGTTAACAGAGTCTGTTAAGATATTTTATAATGAAACCTAAATATGCAAATAAACAACTTTGTTGGCACTTTATATAAGATAAATTGGCCTGTATTTTCAACAAGTAACAAGTTTAGCAATTTACTGAAGCAGTTAAAGGCACAAAAATGAAAGGCCAATTGAGACAAAACAAGTTCTCGCTTGTACCCACTCCGAGGACCTCCCGAAATTATCGATAAAACTAAAGAAGCATTAGATTTCAGTAAAGCACGTCAAGGTCCCGAAACGCTTTCAAATCCAATAAATAATAATTCCAAAAAAGCTCATAACTTATCTAACTTTTCTAAATACCTGCAGCCTTCTGTAAAAGTGCACTTCGGTTCCTGGGTCCTTCGCCAGATGCAAAAAGTAACGGTCTAAGATCCATATGCACTTATAGATCATATGGACGTAGAATCAAGTAAAGGTTGATTTTGCGTGTTTTTCCTTGTCATTGCAGGCAGTTTTAGCTGCTTTGTCAACGCTGAGTGGATTATAGAGAGTTATTCAAAAGTTCTTTGGCAAACTTTAGAATTGCTGCAATTAATTTAAAATCAAAATATCTAATAAAGGATGTTTTTAAGAGCATCTTCACAAAGACACAGCGTGTTAATGTTTTATTAAAAAAACATAAAATGTATTAATATTTTTTTTTATTTTCAATTTGTTTACGTTAATACTGTATTTTAAGTAAAAACAAAACTATGATTACTAGTCAAATTTAACCGTCAAGAATTTCAAGTTTGAATTAAAATAACTGTTGATGTAACGATTCTAAGATGTGCATTAAAACGATTTTTATTTTGTTACTTGAAAATGACTTCTCGAACGAAGAAATCCCAAGAAGACTTTTTTTTTAGTATTGAACAGGCAATAAAAATGTCGAATTTATCTATTTTTGAGAGATCTTTTTTTTTGGGGGGGGGGGGAAATATCATTTCGGTGCTTGAGCTGGTGAAACAAAAAGAAAGCACTTTTGGGGCTTATTTTAATCGAATTTAGTTTGTTACGTTCTTAGGGGATTACACGCGTCTCATTCCGATTAAAAACAGGAAAAAATGTTTCACTCAATAGAAACTTGGTCACTCGCTAGCTATTGATATCTGCAAAATTGTATTAAAACCTTTCAGGCGGTTTCAGAGATATTAATATATGTTTATGTATTTTTTTAATGAAACTGTTGCTTTATAACGATGCTTTCAAGAATCCTCGTTTGTTAGAACTTTATCTCAGAATAATGTCAGCAATCACGAAGTTTATCAAAGTACTTTTGAATCACCCTGTATCGACTGTGAACAACACTGAAATAACAGCATGATAAGCATTTCTGTCATTTCTTTTGTCGCTCTTATTAAACCACCCTGTACCTTCAAAAAACATCTCAAGTTGTCTTGAGCAAAGACTGTTCCATATTTACTTTCGAAAATACTAATATTGGAAGTGGAAATTGTTGAGAACAAAGTTATGAGTTATCTAAAAGAAGAAAGGCTTCTCAGCAAACATTAAATTGTGCCATAAATTTAAAATGGAGTAGCTATACAGTTTCAATTCCCGTTAAAAAACATTTTAGCCATTACAATCACTAAAAATAATTGTTATTTCCGTTAGAAAAGCTAGCCCCTATAACAACGATATTTGAATTTCTATTTTGCAAAAAACCTTCTTTTTGACTTATCTCTAGCCTCTTGATAGAGCACTGAAAACGGTAAATTTAATACATATTTTGCCGATTAAAAATGGGGTTTCCGCATATACAAACAACTCGATAAGCGCTTAAAATGGAAAAAATTCAAGATATGGTTTATATAAACCATAACGATGAGTATTTGCTCAAGATGTCACGTATGTGGGGCAAACCGTTTTTTTTTAGTTGTAGTACAAATGAGAATTTGCCAAAAGTAATAAACAATTATAAGCTTTATCAAAATTATGTTTGTTTAAAGCTCTAAAATGTTGTTTGTCGAAATATTTGACTCTTCATATTTTAGGTGAAAAAATGTCTGTCTAGATAATTTTATCTTTGTGAGTGAATTTGTTATAGGGTGTATCCCTTACGTGTTCTTGCAAAATATTTAAATTTAATTTAAACAGACAGCCACATACGGTGTAATGCAACCGAGACTTCTTATTACGAGATTCACTATATACGTACGGTGCCCTGGATAATTCCGCAAAAAAGCGTAGAAAAATGTGGGCCATTACGAAGTTGGTTGCAGATGCTTTCGTTTCGTCTAGCCAGCGACACCAGATTCAGGGGTCGGCGACCTTCAATATTACATCTAGAATCTAGGCAACCTGAATAAGAAATTCGCTTCTCATCAGGATGTTATTGATCATTATTCAGAGATGTGCCATTGTTTTCGAGTTTATATATATTTGAACGCAAAGGGATGCGAATCGATTCCCTTAAATCATCAGCATCACAAAGAAAATAGTTATTTATGTATCAAGGGCATAAAGTAGATGTTTATGTCCTGAGGGCGACAAGCTTAAGAAAAACGAGGGCCTCTAGAAGGAGGGTTCCTGAGTCGCCTGAAGGTATGAACATATTGTATTGTATTGTATTCAATGTGAGTGGACTTACAGTCCTGCACCGCGACCTGCAGTCTATTGTGACTCACTTGAAGTGTTACCAGTAAGGTTTGCCCCTGATAGCTCCACTAGTTGTCACCCGTTAGGCCCAGACCCTCAACGAATCTGATGAGTCTCTCGGGCGACACTGCATTTGCATCTTGAGCAAAATGCATGTGAGATCTTTTGTCTCCTATTTAGTATGAGGATTGCTTGGGCGTTTGCCATCCCTGTTCCCGTGATACATTTTTTAGAATCCGGGTAGGTTCTCCCACCAATCCTGGGACTTGGCATTGCTCCATTTCTCACCGACATGTAGAAATGTGGTCTTACCTGCCATTCTACGGTATGGATACATTATTCTGTAAAAAAAATTGTGTTCTACAGTGGTGTGAAAACTGCATGAACTATATCTTATTAGAGATCTACGATTCGAATCGATATCTATCGAAGATCGAGGATTTTAACCAAAAAATCGATTAATTTGAATTGATTTAATGTGAAATTTTCTTTCCAATATCACACAAGGGGGCACGTAAATGCTTTTAATTCAAAATGACGGCTCCAACCTCCAACTGGCCGGCATTGACGCCATCGGTTGCAGAATTCCGGAAAACTGCAATCAAAGCAAATAATAATTTTTTTCCTTACCAATCATCACTCACACAGTCAGCAGTTAAAGACGTTATGTGCGCATCAAAAATCATAAAACGTGGCACATAAAATACTATTGTATATCTATATCACATTATCGAAAACTCAGAAATATTCTTGTTTGTAACTCTAACAAACTATGTGATGGGTTAATGAACAATTCATTTTATTGTAGGAAAATTTTAAACTTGTTAGACTCGTCTTAACATCGTTACTCGATGAATCGTAAATCGATTTTTTTGAAGATCGACCTTTTTTGTTCGATCTTATTTATAATCGATCTCGTTGATTGCGATTTTAAATCGATTCTGAATTAATAAAAATCTACAGAAAAGACTTCTGATGGTTGCAAATATTACTTTATTGGGTAAAAAAAGTTAAGATTTTCTTAAATAGAGTAGTGAGGTAACACTGTGAGGGTAATTAGTTTGCGAAATTTTGATGAATCCCTTCTGAGCGCACGTTTAAAAAAAATTGGTTTTATGGTCGTAATCCTGCATTTTAATTTTGTTTCTTTTTTTGCCCTAAAACTATTTTGGTTTTGTTAATAACCTGGCCAAGTGACACCTCATCTTCTAATGCTCTAAAATCAGCAGCTCAACTACACTATCAGATTTTAATTATCTGTCACCCCTCCTGAGATATTCACTAATATTGCTAATTTGTAATCAAAACCTGATAATTATTAGGTTCTTCAGGCCAAACAGAAAGAAAAATTGGGTCTCAATTTTCCAGTAAGTTTGAGAAACAAAATTGAGTTCTTAATGCATAAGTTTCGAAATTTCTGTTTTTCCTTTTTTTTCCCGGAAAAACTTTTTTAGTTTTCATGATAACCTGGACAAGTGACACCTCATTTTCAAATGCTTTGAGCTCAGAAACTCCATTACATTATCAGATCTCTCTTAAGATATTTACTAATATCGCTAATTTGTACAACTAATATTCATTCGGGTCTACTGACCTCAAACTGAAGTGTATGTATTTCCTAATTTCCCAGTAAGTTTGACAAACGAAGTTGATTTTTTTCCAAATAATGTTCTAACTTTCTGTTTTCTCAAAAAACCTTTATTAGGGCTTTGATTGAGTCGTCACTTTCAGCTCAATGCATAATCATCCCATTCCTAAACTTATTACATTTTTCCAAATTTACCTCATGCATTCGATCAAATTTTTTTTACGGCAGCCATTTCTAATGTCGCTTTTTAAACATGTCGATAACTAGGCCATCTCTAGTAACATTCACAGACTGTTAAAAACGTTAATTTCTTTCAGGTATCGGTTCATCCCGTAACACTATTATTACTACTAAATGTAAGAGGAAAACGGGACAAACAATTGACAAAATTTTATGTCTAATGATATGCTTCTTATGGAATTTTCTAGTTCAACATTTTAGCTTTTCAGTATCTTCACTTGAACATACGAGGATTTATAGAAGTCTAAGAAGTTCGTGATTTTGAGAAATTATTAATACAGCTAAGATTTTTATCGAGTTTTGGAAATCGAAATTTAAGGCGTTCTTTTAAATTAAAGGATTGAAAAATGAGAAATACGCAACATAATTTTTGAAATATTAAACTGCCACAGGTGATTTTATCAACTTTTTAAAACATTTCGAATGGAGCAAAAAACTTTCTCCGATTTGTACCGATCCTTGAAATCAATTCAAAGAAGGAATTTTTTTGCAGTTTGCAAAATGTCTATGTGGTCTATTTGGAATGGTACCTAACCCCTAAACACAATTTTGCATCATTTCTTTGGGTCGCTTGTTTTTTCTGTTCAGAAGATTTAATATCCCTTTTAAGTTAGTTCGGGTTTGGTTCGTGACTCTGCAAAGTCTGAAGGTGCGTTTAAGTATATTTTACTCAATTTTTTTGTCAGTTAAAATTAATGTTTCTCTAATCAATATTAGCTCATTTTCGCATTTAGGAAAATCGATACGTAAATTATGACTTTACTCTTGAACGATTGAGTTTAGAACAGCGAAAATGAGGGTGGAAATGAAGGAAGTGAGAAAGATTTGTTTTATTCAATTTTAAGTATAAATAAAAAACAAAATGCGTTTTTTCATCAAGTTTGTTTTGTATTTTTTCAAATTTTTTGTTTCAAGTCTTATTTAATTTCAATCAGTGCAAAACATCTACAACACATGTAACTTACTCGATGTGTGTTACTCAAAAAATAAAAAAGTTTTTTACTAATTTTGGGTACAATACTTAATTTTTTAACAAGATGCTTAATTCTAATTAATAAACTGTTAATTTATAACACTCAAATAATTTACTAACCAAATAACTCACAGTTACTTGTGTTTTTGACATATTACTGTGGTTAAAAGAATCATATATGTAACCAAATTTAAGAAAAAAATGTTTTGAAAACTATTTGTCGAAATTACGCAAACCAACTACTGTTGCGATTACTACTCTATTTGGGATATATTTGATTATCGGGGTAATGTAGGGTTAATAACCCTCAGATTGTTTCTATATTTTCATTAATATTTCCGGTTATAGAGGAGATAAGAGTTCTGCAGTTTTTACTCTACTATAGAATATCAAACTTTCTACAGAAAAATGTATTGTATTTAATTTTTTTGGGAATTTAAAAAAAAAGAAAAACGCCCTATACCATCGTGACTGACAATGAAGTGATTTTTTTTGCAACTAAACATAGTTGTGTAAAACATACTCTTAAAAAGGACATAAAGATCGATTCTCTACTATTTTCGGTTCTTGAGATATTTATTCGAGCAAAGCTTAGCCCACTTGCACCACCTTAATTGAAAAAAGATAGAGAAAAAAAGTTAAAAAGCAAAGTTGTTCCTAGAGAATTGCAGATTATATTTATGGATTTTTTGATATACCTTTCATAGGCAAATTTCGGTTAGAAACACCACATTTACTATCAATTTTTTTTCTTTCGAAGTTCTACGATGAACTGAAGAGAACTTACCTCGCTTATTCCGATAAAAAAAAACCTAAATAATAAGTAATGGAGCAGATTTATCAGTGTTAGAGCTTTCTGTCACATGTCTTGACGAATTTGTCAGAATTTCGTATTTTACATCGAACCTATCGACTATCAGTTTATCGCAGAACTTTACCTCTCCGAATTCGATCATGCCAGGTAGTCGAACTTCAAAGAACTTCCTGGATTCGATCCGAGCGCATCATCGCTTTCTAAGAAGATTTCAAAAGTTAAATCAGCTCAATTCAATTCATAGGAGTCGACACGTCTTTGAGGTGAGCCGTCTGTCCGTTAAAAGCTCGGACTATTCTTCTTCGCTTAGCTCGTAAAACTGTTAACAAAAGCCGCAATAGACGCATTATGTCTCGCCTTTTACGGCCCGTAGGAGGCGAATGGTAAGAACAATATTATTTTCTCTCATTTCGAGTTTTTTTTTTCAGGAAAAAGCAAGAAAATTAGGAGATATCACCGCATTATATTCGCAGGTTTAATAAGGAGTCGGTTTGCATTTTTAGCGAAATATTTAATAAACCTAAACCTTCTGACCTCTTTTCTTCGAAACGCTCGCTTGCAGATATGCGGTCTGGAATTCGATTTTCTTTTACGCGCTCTCTTTCCCCAACTTTAATCACATGTTTTAATCTAAAATCCAGCTCTGGAAAGAGTCTAGGTACTACATTACGCATTTTAAATATCCAGGTCATTAAAATCAGCGCCCTGAAGGAAAATATATATGCGTGTGTAATTCTACGTCCTGAAAAAGTGTTAAATTATTTTAATGCAAAGCAAATTTCTACCTTTTGGTGCACTTTAACATCTTAAATTAATAACGCTTAACAATGCCGCAGTCCGCACAATAATGTACTTTCGACAAGAATTTTGTTATAACGAAGTTGTCTTGGCACATCTCGAGGCAAATTTTGAATAATTTATTCAAAGAACTAGAGGCAAATATTAAGGAACAACGACACGATTAGATTTTCCTCTCTTAATGGAAATCCCATTATTATGACGGAAATTTATGTACGCCGTACCAAACGACGTTTATTGTTTGTATCTCCTGACCCGTCTCAACCTTAACTCCCTTGACATATCCGAATCGAAAACCGTATAGGTAACAAAAAGAGTCAAAAAAGGAGTCGGGTCAGGTCCGAAACCAGTCGTCGTCTCTTCTCTCTTCGACGACGGCCATTGTCTCCATTAATTAGAGTCGAAAGAATGCGCCGAAGAAGGTCCACGTCCTAAGAAAGCAGCACAAAATAGCTAAAAGCAACAGCGTGTGTCCTGAAGACCTGCAAAATAAGACCAATAGGGCTCAGCAGGTGTTTTCAAATGGCGGGGATCATTGGCGTACCATTTGGGCATGTTTTTATTTGTATAGCTTCATAAAGGCTTGGAATAATCATTTTAATGTTGCACAGGGAAAGAAATATAAAGTAAAGGGGATGTATTGTTTCCTTATTTCCTAGTCAGTTCATTAACAATTATTTCTAATTTTTTTCTCTTTGAAACAAGGCCAAGTTTTCGATTCACTTTTTTTGCCTTATTTTGAAAAGATCTTTCCATCTCCTTTACTTTTTCCTTTTTTGGATGTTTGTTTCCTCAAATCATCCTTTTTTTAAGTAAATTTTTCTTTTTTCTTTAAAAATCTTTGCTATGTTTGCCTTATTTTCTTTTATCCTTAAACTCCTTTCGACTTGAACTGATTGTTTTCGTGGCTTCTCTGGTTATGCTTTTTTGAAGGGAGATTTCTCTTGTTTAGTATCATTAGCTTTTTAAAACTTTTTAAAACAGTTCAGTATATATCCACCTAGCTTTTTCCCTCATATGTCCAAGAGAAAAATACAGTGTGACAGTTTAATTTTCTAATTTTTTAGTTTTTTTCAAGATGACTCTTCTGTTGCATTTTTTCGCATTTTGGTGCGATTCAAAGAGGTTTTTCTACTTTTTTATATTGTTTTGATGTTCTAGGTTTTGTTTTCCTTACGAGTCAACAGTTTCTAATTCTTGCCTTTGTTACTTTTGGTTTTATTACTGTGATTAGTCATTTTTCATATAGAAATTCAGTTTTTTTATACACTCAGGTTGTATAGCCTAACTATTCTCCCTTATTTTGTCGCATTTGTTGTTTTTATTCATGTTATTTCTTTCATATTTGATCATCTTCTTGCTGGAAGTGCCTTTTCTATTCTTCTTTCTATCTTTTGATTAGATCTAGCAACTCTTTGATTTCAGCCAGGTGTTCATTTGGAAACTTCATCTAGAAGACTATGATTTTTTGCCAGAAAAGGATGACATAATCAAAGTAAATGGACTTTTGTTAATTCATCTTATTCTTTTGACATTTCACAGCCAACTAAATGACTTTTTGACATAAGCACTCCCTACTTTAGTCCCCGTTTCTGATGTTTTGACAGTTTCTCAATTCTGACACCAGTGATACGTTCTTCTATGGGTGTGTACAGGTGTGGTACAAACTGACTGATCAAAACACAACTATATGTTTCCACTTCTTTTAATGATAGATAACTTAGAAAATTTCCAGAAATGTTTTCCAGACTTTTCGCAAACATTTACAGTTCAGGCTTTTCCAGATGAAGTTTCTTTGGATCGGGAGTGAAGCCCGAAAAGTATCTAAGAAACATAATTTGCAACAATATGGATTTTGGACCCTTCTCACTTAACTCTCCAAAAATGTCTCTACTTGTTTTATTGTATCTTTTACCTACTTTATTTTACTAGTACAATAAAGTGCCACTTTATAGCCGCAAATTATTCTATAAGTGGCGCTTTATTGGACAATCGTATATAATTTTTTTAAGGCGGGCCGATTTATCATCAGAATGAAATCAGTTAGGACTTGATGGAGGAGTGTAAATAAGTGCAGTATCAAAACGGACTCGCCCAATGAGTCGCGAATCCTTAATTCATGCCACGCGTTGTTCTTAATTCTATAAAAGTTGAAATTAGAGAGAGAACGAGAAAACGAACAAACACAACAGTTAAAAAAAAACACAAAAAAGTGAAAAAGTTAAGATGTACAGTGCTTATTTTTTCTTCTTCTTCAACT
The DNA here is from genome assembly GCA_951812265.1 of Taphrorychus bicolor. NCBI lineage: Eukaryota > Metazoa > Arthropoda > Insecta > Coleoptera > Curculionidae > Taphrorychus > Taphrorychus bicolor. The sequence continues at coordinate 17,129,158 of OX638305.1, forward strand.
TTTTTCACTCAGCATTTTCTATTTCAAATCGCAACCATATCCTGATGATCAAGGCAAAGAGGGAAATAATCAGAGAAAAAGAATGAAAGGGCAAAAAGACTGAACAAGAAAAAATTAAATCCAAAAACTTAAAATTATTAGATAATCGAAAAGAAGTGTATGTACAAAGTTTTGTTTCGACCTTTTTTGCGGACTTCCTCACGACCCTTTCAATAACCTCAGTTTGTCACAAGCCTGGAATAACGTTCCAATCTAACAAAAAACAAACATCCTACAGCCATACGTAACTACGAGCAAACAAAGAACACACGAGGACAACATACTTAAAAAAAAACTAAGATTTGAAGCAAAAATTTAAGTAAAAAGAAGTACACGAAACAGGTTAAAATAAATAATTAAGTAAAGAATAAAAGAGAAGCACATGGAACACGAAAAGTAAACATCATAAAGTGGGTGAAACATTATAATAAAGTTACTGAGAACTAGAAGAAAATGACTAAATACCAACAAGATCCGAGAAAAGGCTTGCATTAGCATTATGCAACAATTAGATCAAAATGGCTTTAATATAGGACATAAATAGATAGCTAAGAAGAATTAAAGGATAAAAGACTTAACTAAACCACAGAGAAGAAAAAAGGTTCAGAAAGAATTAATTGACAACTATTAAACACGTAGAACACAAAAGTACACGCGTTGAAACTACAAAGAGAACAAGAAAACGGACAGAGACATAGAAAAAAAAAACAAAAAAAAAGATCCAAAAGTTAAGATGTATACGTATTTTGTTTTACCTTACTAAACTCTTTCTACTGAGCATTCTTTATTTCAAATCACAAGCATATCCTGATGATCAAGGCAGAGAGAGAGAAATAATCAGAGAGAGAAATGTTTAAAGGGCAAGAAGTTTGAACAAGGAAAAAATTAAACCAGTAAACTCAAAATGATTAGAAATTCATAAACAAGTGTAAGTACAATGTTGAGAGTTGTGAATAGCTGGTGAAGGACATAAAAATAAACATTACGTTTGAGAAATTACCAACGTTTCGACCTTTATTGAGGTCTTGTTCAGGACCCTTTCAATAAGCCCCGTTTGTTACAAGCCTGGAATAGCATTCCAATCAATCAAAAAAAAACATCCTACAGTCATACGTAACTAGGAGCAAACGAAGACCACACCAGGACACAAAAAAAATTAACATTTGAAACAAAAATTTACGTAAAAAACTAGTCCATGACACAGATGAAAAATAATTAAGTAAAGAATAAAAGAGAAGCACATGGGACACATGGAGAGCTAGAAGAAAATGACTAAACACGTAGAACACAAAAATACAAGCGTGGAAACTACAAAGGGAACAAGAAAACCGACAGAGATATGAGAAAAAACAAAACAAAAATAGAAATAATCAAAAACAAGTGTAAGTATAAAATTGAGAGATGTGAATAGCGGGTGAAGGACATAAAAATAAACTTGACGCTTGAGAAATCACCAACATTTCGACTTTATTGAGGTCTTTCTCAGGGCCCTTTCAATAAGCTCAGTTTGTCACAAGTATGGAATAACGGTCCTATCTATCAAAAAAAAACATCCTAAAGCCATACGTAACTACGAGCAAACGAAGACCACACCAGGACGACATACACTAAAAAAACTAACATTTGAAACAAAAAGTAAAGAGAAGTACACGAAACAGGTAAAAAATAATTAAGGAAAGAATAAAAGAGAAGTACAAGGAACACGAAGAGCAGACATTACAAAGTGGGTGAAAATTATAATGTGGCATGAGTGAAAAAGATGACAAAGTGACTGAGAGCTAGAAAAAAATGATTAAGTACCAACACGATCGGAGACAACGCAATGCAGGAATTAGATAAAAACGGCTTTAAAATAGGACATAAATGTATGGCTAAGAATTGAACGATAAAAGGCTTAACTAAACCACAGAGAAGAAAACACATTGAGAAAGAATTATTAATTGACAACTACTAAACACGTAGAACACAAAAGTACAAGCGTTGAAACTACATAGAGAACAATAAAATGATTAGAGACATAAAAAAAAAAATTTAAAAAGTTAAGATGTATTTTGTTTTACTTTACTTTTTTCAACTCTTTCTGGTGAGCATTCTTTATTTCAAATCACAACCGTATTCTGATGATCAAGGCAGAGAGAGAAATAATCAGAGAAAGAAATATTCAATGGCAAGAAGTTTGAACAAGGAAAAATTTAAAACAGTATACTTAGAATGATTAGAAAATAGAAAACAAATGTAAATATAAAAATTACACATTTGAAGCAGAAGTTTGAGTAAAAAGCAAAAGAAGTACACGAAAGAGATGGAAAATAATTAAGTAAAGAAATAGTGCATGGAACTCGAGGAACAGAGATCACAAAATTTACAAGAATTATAATATATTGATTGAAAGCTGGAGGAAAATGACTAGTCACCAACACGATCGTAGAAAAACACCTGCAATTATGTCAATATGTGGAACCCAAGAATACAAGCGGCTTGAGTTTTGACTATTCAAATATGGGTGAAAATATGATAAAGTTGACGAAAAAAAAAAAAGAAGTAAGTAGAACACTCCACGATTAAAAGTTCCGAAAAGCAAAGAATATTCAACTAAACTTCACTTCTACAATAATGCAGTAGATAATACAGTAAAATTTCAAAAATAAACTAGAAATAAAATAAAAAATAACGATATGGAAGCATAAAGTTGTTAAGACAAAAGAATAAAAACATATAAATTGAATCTGAAATATCACAAAATATAAGATATTCCAAAAAAGAATTTGAACAAAACAAAATTTTAAACAATAGAACAAAAACCTTAAGAGTGAAAAAATAATAAAGCAGGAAGAACGAATAAATAAAAAAATAGTTAAAAATTCTTTTGAGACTTAAAGAAATGTAGCAATTCTATAACAAAATTACTAAGGTTTAGGAAGAGATAAATAGAAAAACAGACGTGATAAGGCAAAACACAATTCAGACGAGAAAAAATAACTTTGAAGATTCAGCAAGATACTTAAAACTAGAAATTCGTCTTATTAGATTAAAATAGTATCTTGTGAAATTAGTGTCGAAAATTGCACTTTTCACACAAGTGTAACGGTTTAGACAAGAGCCGTAGGCGAGTGATACAACGTCACAAGAGTGTGTAGAGTGATTTTCGTATGTGTTGCGCACTACATTTTTTTACGACTGCGATTTTGCTTCATAAATGATCATTCGTATTATAAAATATACGCAAAGTGTGTGCAAAGCAATCAGAAGAGTGTGCAAAGTGGACTTTGCACACGCTTATTCTGTATGCGTGTGCAAAGCATATGTTTTTTTACGAATGCCTCGAAAATGGACAAATGCGCACTACTAACTACCGTTGAAAATCGCATATTGCAACCAGCGTGCGCAAAGTGCGCGTATAGTGTGCAACATGTACGAAAATCACTCTTCGCACTCGTGTGAAAAGTGCAATTTTCGACATTAGTTGCACAATATACTATTTTCTACGACTGCCTCGAAAATGAACCAACGCGCCCTACTAACTACCGTTGAAAATTGCGCTTTGCAAACAGCGTGCCCAATGCGCACGCTCCCAAACAGAAGCGTGTGCAAAGTTCACTTTGCACACGTTTATGATTATTTTGCACATGCCTTGCATATATTTTATAATACGAATGATCATTTATGAGGCAAAATCGCAGTCGTCGAAAAAGTATAGTGTGTAACACGTACGAAAATCACTCTTCACGCTCTTATGACGTGGTATCACTCGGCTACGGCTCGTGTCCAAACCGTCAGAATCGTGTGAAAAGCGCAATTTTCGACATCATTTGCACAATATACTATTTTCTACGACTGCCTCGAAAATGAACAAACGCACACTAGTAACTACCGGTAAAAATTGCATATTGCAAACATGCCTTGCATATATTTTATAATACGAATGATCATTTATGAAGCAAAATCGCAGTCGTAGACAAAGTATAGTATATAACACGTACGAAAATCACTTTTCACTCTCTTGTGAGGTAGTAACACTCGCCTACTTTCATACTCGTGTAAAAAGTGCAATTTTCGACACTAGTTGCACAATATACTATTTTCATATCGTGTTAAATGTGAAGGCACATTTGTACGCTTCAACAACCTATTAAAAATGTCCAGAAAAGACCTTAATTAACAACTTGTTTTCAACGTAGAAGACACGACTTGGTTGCCTGGGCTGGATGTAAATTATTTATTTTTGTGAGCGAATAATAAAAAATAAAATAAAAATACACAAACTACCATATCTATTTTTACTCAAATAAACGCCAATTAAATTGTTGAGTATATACATAGTTTATGACAATTATAGAGACAAAACATATTTAATTACGTTTAATTACCTTAAAAATTAGTAAACCTTTGGTAGACATGACAGACCACTTAGGGCGGCTTTTACAACTATATCAGTTAAACTTCAGTTTGAAGTTAAAACACCAGATATGACGTTGATTGCATTGTTTATCTGTCAGGTAACAATGCAATCTACGTCATTACTAGAAGTAAAAGTCACCCTTAGAAAGTTCTGGCATCTATACAGGGTGAATCATTTGCAGGTTACCACACAAACCGTAATAGATAAAAAAAATAAGATAAATATCGCGGGCTCAATTTTCGAGCATTGTTTGGTAGTCTAAAGAAAACTAATCCATCTTCTTTAGTGTTCAATATACAGGGTGTTTAAAAAAGACACGCCAATATTTAAGGGGTGACTGACCAGGTCCTTTTATAGAAAAAAAGTTCTTATAAACATAGGTCCGCTATCGCTTCGTTACCTATCTACAGTTGTAATTTAATGAAACAAAACGATTAAAAAATAGAAGATTGGATTCTTGCATTCGAGTTGGAGGTGGTCAATTTAAACAATGTTTGTAATTTCTTCGCAATATGTTTGGTTAAATATTCTGTTTTACACTTGAATTATAGTAGATTATGTCACTAGGAGTAAAAGTGGGTCTTTTTGTGCTGAGCCCAGAGATTGACGGCCGAAGCGAAGCTGAGGCCTGCAACTGGGCGAAGCACAAAAAGACCTTTTACTCCGCGTAACATATACTATTTTTTTTTTCAAGCATGCAGGAAAGTCTATTTCAGAGTGATTCAGTGTTGCAATTTTCTTTCATCCTCTTTAAGCAGGTCTAGGTACTTACCCAATTAGTGGTGTATATAAATAGAATGTGTTAGAACGGTGGTGTTCAATGTTCAATGGTTTTAATGGTATTAAATCATAACCAATGGTTTAGATGGTTGAGGTAAATTATGGTAAACTAAAAATGTATAGCATTATTATTAATACTAAATTAATAAAAATGACATTGACAGATAAATATGATGACAACTAACGACATTTAACAGAATTCGAGAACCTATGCGATTTCGACTAAAAACGGTTTTGGGGTGCTGCTCTCGAGCGCTCTGAGAGTATTCCTATCCTTTGTTTTTTCAACAGGAATGTAAAGATGGCAATAAGATGGTTTATATATGCGCCACCATGACAATAGCGGTGACATTTGACTTTACTTTTACTGCCTAGGACTTTTTTGCTACTTTTTTTGGTCTCAGGATTAGAAAGCCCACTTTAGGTGTGCGTATGGAGAGAACAAATGACGTACTTTTAGTCCGTTTGATAAAAAAATAGTTTTTTTTTACTCAAGAAGAGTGCGTGGTACAATAAATCGTGAATTTCAACACCTATGTTTATAGGGACTTTTTTTCATAAAACGACCTGGTCAACTACCCTCTTAAATGTTGCCGTGTCTTTTTTAAACTCCAGGTATTTTTGAAAATTTTTAATTTTCTATTATCCTTTGTAGTGGAGTTTCGATTTAAGTTTAAGAGTTAGAGGAGTCATAACTGGACTTACTACAGGTTTTTTTAGTAGTCAAAGTGTACCCTTTTTTCATCCTGTTAGTTATTTTAATATTGAACCGTTATTATTCTAGTAACACACACAGACTATTTTGGCCCAACCCTAAATTACAGAAAATTAAAAAAAGTGATTTTTAACTTTTGCAAAAACACCACCAATCTACGTCTCGAAAACGTCGCCTAAACGATGAGCAGTCTTCGCAGAACCGATTCCGCGAGCCGAGCACCGAAGAAATGAAGAAAAGGGAAGAAAAGCGCACGAAATCCGGTGTCCTTGGGTGGTGCCGGCCCTGCGCCGGCAATTCGGCGGTTATGCTCGTTTCGATTATGATAGGTTAGTGCAACCTTGGCCGGGCTGTTGACCGTTGGGTTGCCAAACGGCGCGGCTGCAGCCCGGCCAAAAACAAAAAGGACTCCTGCGAAAGCAATGCACTCGTTCAAGGCCAACTCCGTTTCGGCACCGTTCACCCGCCCTGTAGTGCAGCAGGCTGATGCAGCCGACAGACGCACGCATCGATCGATACAAACGATTCGATATCGATTTTGGACGAGGCCTCTTCTTTTCGGGTGAAAGAGGTCGATTCATGGAAAGTCGAGAGACTTAAAGAAAAGGTTGTTACTGTTGACTTACGAAATAAAAGCGTTTTTTCACATTTTAAGACTCCTGCAACCAAATCAGCCAATCTTTGGAACTCAACCCTAGAAATTTCAAAAAGATAGACTCAGCATAGTTTTCAATGAACGAAGCCAAGCAAACCATACAGAAACTGACTGCGAAAATTCCACAAAAATTGGAATACTCAAGAGAGTAAACAAGGTTATCACCAAAAAAATATGGAAACAACCAAAGATTCATGCTGCAACTTTACATAGCTACAGAAATGGCATTCACAATGGGACGGGTGTCTATTCACCAACCAATTACAGTAAACATAACGTATCCTGGGTGCTACTAACACTGCTATGAAAAACTATTATGAAGTATGTATTGGTAAACCCGTTCCCATACGAAAATGGTTGGCCTGCACTATAGGAACGCAGCCCAAGGGTGGGGCGCAAGGGGGGCTTACGCGCAGGGGGCATTGCCGTGAAACAATTGAACCGCGACCGGCCGCTTGTGACTGGAATCCAGAATTGACGTTTGCTTTTTTAGGCATTAATTGAAACGGATGATATCGTTTTGATGGAAACGTCGAGACACTCGAGCGTGAGAAGATCGAATTATGATTAGGACCCGAGACGGGAAGGGGGGTCCTTCGCATATCAGAGAGAAACTCCTGAGAGGGCCTCCTAACACCAAAAGAAAAAATAAGAAAATAATTGAGTCCGGCCCTCACAACCCGCACGACTTGCATATTTTGGCATAACATCCGGCCATGGTCCCGCTTGGTCCCTAACCTTTCTCAAGCCTTTTGTGGTTGGCTGCACGTCGATTTAAAGGGCCCTTTAATTGTGTCGAGTAAAAGCCACCATCATCTTTCAGTACTTTTTTACATTATTGTAAATAGAAAGGTAAACAGTCTTAAACCTAAAAAAGTGAACACATAAAAAAAATTTATATTATCTACCTATATAGCTAGGTAGATACTTCCTTTAGTTTAATGTTATTTGGTAAATTCCAATTCTCAGTCATTCCTCACCAGATACTACAAATACCCGAAGCAACCGTTCAGGTTCCAAATACAGAGAGGTTCTATCAGCCATCTGCCGTTTCGAAAGGGCAATAAATTAGGTCGGTTTCAGCATTTGCCAAGTGTTTCGCATCGGATTAAAAAAAACTGTTCAAAGCCCAGAGTCAAGAATATTCGCATCATTAGCCACTGCAGGTGCACTAAATTAAGTTTTGCTCATTAACCGTTGACGACGACCTCTGCCTTTTGGATATGCCTAATCAGTTTAGAAGCTTAAAGATGAGACCAATTTATTTGCTTCATGGATAGTTTAGGATTTGATTCTCTGAGGCTCGACAGGTGGATCCAATGGTTAAGGGTTAGAAAGGACGTCAGAAACGAGAATTGGAAAAAATCTTATAATTTTATAAATTTTAGCCCTGATGAAACTTTCAATGCAGATCGAAACGTTGGCGATTTTCATAGAGTGTGAAGTGTTTGTTTCTGACCTAAACCCCTTAACCATCGATATACCATACATTCATAAGAAATGGACGCTAAGTTTTGTACGATTTATTATAATTTATTACCAATATATTCAGAAATTCGGGCCGAAGCGGCAACGCCGAGCGCCCACCGCGACCCCGGGAACACATCTAGACTAAACGAAAACCGGGAACAGTCGCCTCCGTTCTCGAAAGTACGAGAGTATATTCAGGCCGGGTATATAAACCAGCGAGCGGTGCTAGATGGATGGAATAGATCAGTGTACTTAGTAGATAAGCGAAATAAGCAGACAAGCGAACAGTGCGAATTGTTAGAAGAGAGTAATTGTGTTTCAATCGTGTTGTAATAGTTAAAAGTAAATGAAAGTGTGTATTGGAACCCGTATCCCGTAACAACTAGTGTCAGATAGCGAGATAAGCGAAATAAGCGAACAGTGGGAATTGTTAGTAAAGAACAATTGTGTTTTAATCGTGTTTTAATCGTGTTGTAATAGTTAAAAGTAAATAGCGAACAGTGGGAATTGTTAGTAAAGAACAATTGTGTTTTAATCGTGTTTTAATCGTGTTGTAATAGTTAAAAGTAAATAAAAGTGTCTAGTTAATTGACGATAAATTATTGGAACCCGTATCCCGTAACAATACTTTAAGGCGAAAGGTTGTACAAACACGCTGTTCCCAGGGGCCCTATGTCTCATTCAATATTTCTGCGCGTTGCAGAGAAATGTCTAATTTTGTTTGCAATGAAAATTGAAAAACGTCCCGATAAATGTAACAGAAAATAAAAGATATTTTTGGTAGCAACTAGCGAGCTAAAGATTGGTATAGAGAATCATGATTATCAGATATCAGTCTGAAGAATGGCCTAGGGGATATGGACAGAGCCAACAAATGCCGATAGTTTCCTAAAAATGCTCCCGTTTTTTCGTCGGTAGTCCGCCATTTGCGCGAATCGCAACTTCAAATAATTTGACTGTGACGTGAATTCAAGAGCATATCGCCGCCACTTTTAAGACATCCACAGCTAAAAACTGTAAAACAGGAGGGTCTCTCCAGATTAATATACTAGCTCATTGAGACTGAAATATATCACTTCAGAAACAGGCGCCTATAGAGGCGCATTCACCAATAAGTCCAGAATTAAAAAAAAAAAAAAAAAAAAAAAAAAAAAAAAAAAAAAAAAAAAAAAAAAAAAAAAAAAAAAAAAGTGAATTCACAAAGTGTACCCTTTTTTCATCCTGTTAGTTATTTTAATATTGAACCGTTATTATTCTAGTAACAGACTATTTTGGCCCAACCCTAAATTACAGAAAATTAAAAAAAGTGATTTTTAACTTTTGCAAAAACACCACCAATCTACGTCTCGAAAACGTCGCCTAAACGATGAGCAGTCTTCGCAGAACCGATTCCGCGAGCCGAGCACCGAAGAAATGAAGAAAAGGGAAGAAAAGCGCACGAAATCCGGTGTCCTTGGGTGGTGCCGGCCCTGCGCCAAGTGAACTGGGTAGGTACTTATGGCCATTTCCACCCAGCAAATTTTAAGTAAACTTAAAGTTAAGGGCCCTTAAGCCATAGCTGTTAGTATAAGTAACCATGGCAATAATGGAAGCCTTAACTAAGTGTACTTAAAAATTGCTTTGCGAACGGCCATTAATGTAATAAATGAAACTTACGTGATATATAACCTCTAGTACATTCTCAACTTCTATATTAATAAAAATCAATTATTTGAACAAAAAAAAGTAAAACAATTTTGTCAGGGTCAGCAAGGTAACTTATAAGCCATGACCCCAAGCACCATATTAGAAGCGCACGCGCACAGGCAAGGGGTGGTCGTACCCACTAAATAACCAGGATCAGTTATTTGATTATTGATTTGAAAGGCTATATCAGGGAGTACTTACAGCCAAAAATTAATATAAATTATAATCTTTATTCATGGTTGTAAACTCAGACTAAATATATAATAAATAGACTCAACATTTCAATCATAAAATGCCTTTGTAAACACGGTCAGTTATTATACCGGGTGTCCAGCAGAACCCTGGACATAGGAGATTAACATGGAAAATCGGTTTTTATTTTTTTGCGCCTGTACGGTTGATTTGATTGAAAAACTTTTAAGAGTAAAGTTATAGAGCTTATGGTCAGCTATCATCCTGTAATTTTTTCAATACCTCAGTTTTGGCTGTTGCCAAAGTGCCAAAGTGCAAAAATTTGAATTTGGCGCGTCACCCCCGCCATGCATGTGCAGTGTCGCCAACATAATAATTTCTCATATCAGAGTCAGAGCCGATTTTACTTTTTTTTATTTTGAGGGACTATCATGTAGTAATTAACGTAATTATGCAGTGAAAATATGTTGGCAACACTGCACATGCATGGCAGGGGTGACGCGTCAAACTCAAATTATTGCACTTTTCGAGGCGTTTGCCCAAAAAACAGCCAAAACTGGGGTATTGAAAAAATTACAGGATGATAGCTGACCATACGCTCTACAACTTTACTCTTAAAAGTTTTTCAATCAATTCAACCGTACAGACGCAACAAAATAAAAACCAATTTTCCATGTTAATCTCCTATGTCCAGGGTTGTGCTGGACACCCGGTACATAAACATCAATGAGTGTGATAAAGAAAGGTAGACTAGCGTGATAGCTAAAAGGCAACACCGCATCATTCGCAGGTTTGCATGTTTACAAAATATTAATAAAAAAACGCAGGTAAATATTCTTGACGCTTATTCTATAGGAAAGAGTGAAAGTGAAAGTGAGAATTGCTGGCCAATGGAATTCGTTAACCCAATTTTTTAACCAATCAAGGTTGTCAAAATTCGCACTTTCACTTTTACTGTTTCCTATAGAATAAGCGTCCAGATAACGCCGCTGCAACGCTGTAACGAACTGCCGCAGTCTATTCATCGTATTGAACTGGTACTGGAACTATATCTCTCTCTGTCACACAAGGGTATCAGCGGTAGTTGAAGCAACACAGATAGCGAGGCCGATCTTTATGGACTAGCTTGTAATGTTTAATCACTCGTTTGTGACGTACCTATTTACGATTTTCGTAAAATTGAAATTCGGGGTTTCCAGATTGAGCAAAATTAATATCTAAATAACCACATTAACATTTTTATTTCTATTATTAATTGGAAACTGTGTTAGAATTACTCTTACTTTTTCTAGGACAACGTCTTCTAATATTTTTTGATTTAAATGAAATTGGTTTAGTAGGCTGCTTTGTTAAAGGTTTGACAACTAAGCCGACACAGCGGTCCAACTTAATTACTTACAGTACAATCAGCCAGCGTACGATTGGGTTGACAATGTTTGACCAGCCTCAATAGTAAATAATTGGGTATATTTATTATATTTAGTCTGAGGTTGTAAACAAAGCAAGAGCCTGAAGCTGGAGCCAGGGTCGTTGGACGCTTGACGAAAAAAGTTTTTGAGTGACTATTTCACCATAAAAAAATGGATTTACGTACTTCAAATTAACGTTTCTTAGGACTTTGGAGACGCAGTTCACAAACCAGCACATTATATTCGCACAAAGTGAGGAGATTTTAATAGGATTCGTTACAAAAAAATGCAAATTCACAACACAACACACAACTGACATCAACTTTTTATTTTCGTTTTTTGTTTGACGTTTCGAGAATTCCAACTTCCAAAGTAGCGCCCTCACCGGGCGCATCTAGAAACGAGCGAGACGGCTGATTGGCTGAAATACCTTTGTCATTTTCGTTTCGCAGGGGTTCTGCTTCTGGTTGACGCAAAAATGACAGTCCAACTGATTTTCTAGAGAGATGATTGGTTGAAAATCAGTTGGTCTGTAATTTTTGCGTCAATCGTCGTTCGGTAATTCCATCCGAGAGCTCCGGACACAGACCATATCCCAAAATCTTGGCAAGCTAGAGTGAGATGGACTGATATCCCGAGCTCTCGGGATGTAATGACCGAACTCAACTTAAAAATCTGTCTAACCTGACATTAGAAGCGTTTTCGGGTGGTCACTCCTTAAGCGCTCTGAGAGTATTCCCATTCTTTGTTCCGTCAATAAGATGTGTAAAGGCAGCAATAGTGTCAGAGGAGTCTAGAGCAAACACCCGAATCGAAAACAATGCAATTTTCAGTACGATTGTTAACCAAACCTTGAAAAATTAGTTAGTATAGAAAAAACGGCGAAATGAAAGTGGGAAATCGCAGAAAGTCTACATCGAAAGACGAAAATTTCACATTTATTAGACATTTACAAAATTATCGACCATCGGTAATCTTGCTTGAAATTGAAATAATTTTTTTATAGGCTGCACGAGTATACTTTTTTCTTTATATTTTGTTTGAGTTGACAAAGGATAGAACTAAGATCAGTTAGAGAAGTGAAAAATGTTATAATAAAATAATAGATGTCGGTAATTTTTTTCAACAACAATTTTTATTTTTGTTTGGTGTTTTGTGTTTTTTATTTTTTGAGAATTCCAGCATCCTTGCTTCAAATTACTTAAAAATTTACCACTTCTTCTCAGGGTTACCTATTTCGTCCGTCCTCCTGGGGCATTATTCTATAGGAAAGAGTGAAAGTGAAAGTGACAATTTTGACAACCTTGATTGGTCAAAAAATTCTGTTGACGAATTCCATTGGCCAGCAATTATCACTTTACTTTCACTCTTTCCTATAGAATAAGGACGCTGGATATAATTTACAAGACTCTATATTTATGACCTCGAATGTCAGGTTAGACAATCAACAATTCACAAAAATGCAATTATATTTTCCCTGCATTGCATAAGGTCAGGGCTTTGAATAGGTAGACTAATGGAATCCGCCCGCGCATTTCTCCGCTACATTGACAGCTGCTACCAAAAATGATGAGACGCCATGTTTAAGGCGAAAACCAAACGTTTCGTTGGCTATGTATTTTTTTGCAATAAATTTTATTTAAGACTTTAATATTATAAATAATTGTGTTGTTTACAATGATGGGATGTGCAGCTTCCGGTTGTAAAAGCCGCGACTATAGAAAGGAGCCTGGAGTTACGTTTCACAGGTAAACAGATAATGGCGTTTTTCAGAAACAATTAAATTATCTCAAATAACTCTAAAACCAGTTATTTTACATCCAAATCTTCGAAATATGATTTAGTATAATATAAAGCAAAGAAGTCAATAATGCTATTTTGGAAAATGTTTTTCTAATCCTGTAACTTGTAGATAGTTTTTTTAGTTAAATTTTTGAGCAGTTTTTCCAGTGGCGTAGGAGATGTAATCCCAGGGTTACATCTCTGGGATTACATCTCCTACGCCACTGAAAGTCGATGTTTGCTAATAATATTACTAATGTTATAAATAGTAATTTAGTTTCATTATTATTTTTAGTAAAATATTTTCTTATGTGCTACAATGTCGATGGCATTTTCACACTTGACAGATTGGAGCAAACTGTTGACAGACGCCGTCATCGTATCCTACATCCTCTGTCTACCTATTGAAAGATTAAAAATCTGTCTGACATTAGTAGCGTTTTCGGGTGGTCACTCTAGAGTGCTCTGAGCGTTCTTTGTTCCCTTAGTAAGATATGTAAAGAGTGTAAAGACAGCAATAGTCTCAAAGGAGTCTAGAGTAGTCACCCAAAAACAATGTAACTTTCAGTACGATTGTGTTAACCAAACCTTAAAAAACAAGTTACTATTGAAAAACGGAAAAATGAAAGTGGAAAATCGCAGAAAATCCATATCGAAAGACGAAAAATCTCCGTATAAAACCTTAATAAAATTATCGATTATCGGTAATTTTTGTTTGAAATAATGGTTACGTTCCGCCGACGGCAGCAGCTGAGAAGTTTAGTCAGCGGCTGAGTGATTTTCTAAGCGCAATAATTTAGCGCTGACCATATTCTAATACGTCGTATCAAAACACTGCGTTCACCCGACTGCTGATTAAGCTTCTAAGCTGCTGCCGTCGGCGGAACGTAATCAATGTTTTATAGGCTGCACGAGTATACTTCTATCTTTATATTTTGTTTGGGCTGACAAAGGATAGAACTAAACTCAGTTATAGAAGTGAAAATTGCTTTAATGAAATAATAGATGTTGCCAATTTTTTTTTCCAATAGCAATTTTTTACTTTTGTGTTGACATTTTTCGAGAATTACAGCATTCTTGCTTCAAATTACTTAAAAATTAACCATTTTTTCTGAGGGTTACCTATTTCGTCCGTCCTCCTAGATATAATTTACAAGACTCTATATTTATGACCTTGAATGTCAGATTAGGCAACCAGCTATTCACAAACATGAAATTATAGTTTACCTGCATTGCATAAGGTCAGGGTATAGTACTTATACGTACATAGATTTGCTTTTTGCATTATTAAATTATTTTTCTTCTATGGTCCATTTCAGATAGATATTGATCTAGGAGGCTGCGAAATTGACAGACTTTTCCTATTGCGTCCACAAAATGTCATTTATATGTCAAGTTTTGAGCTTACTAGATGAATATCTAATTGAAATGGACTCTATAAATTTGAATGAGCTCTTCTGGTTTCTGACGATGAGTTAGTACCTACTTATTATTTGTTTGAAATGCTATATCATGGAACACATACAGCCAAAAAGCAAATCACTAACCGGCGTATTATTTTCCTACAAAGTGAGGACATTTCAATAAAATTTATAGAAGAAATGCTAATGAACAACACAACACACAACTGGACGCTTATTCTATAGGAAAGAGGGAAAGTGAAAGTAAGAATTGCTGGCCAATAGAATTCGTCAACAGAATTTTTTGACCAATCAAGGTTGTCAAAATTCTCACTTTCACTTTCACTCTTTCCTATAGAATAATGCCCCTGAGGCCGCCGTCACATACAGCGGAACGGAACGGATTACACATGTCAATAACGTCATTACACATGTCAATAACGTCATTACACATGTCAATAACGTCATTACACATGTCAATTCCTATTTTAGCTTTTATCTGGACACTTATTCTATAGAAAGGTGTGAAAGTGAAAATGAAAATCTCTGGCCAATGGAATTGGTCAATAGATTCTTTTGACTAACAAGGTTACTTTCGCAACTTCCTACAGAATGAGGCTCCTGATTATTTTAAATTCAACCAGGAATGGGTAAATAAGCCAATTAGGATTTATTTACATTTATCTAGGTAAATAAATATTTTTTACACGTAAAAAATGTAAATAAATGTAGATAATTAAGAATGACAGTAATGACAATTCGGAACGTCAGTTTTGGCATTTGTCGTAAGAATTGAGTGTCAATGAGTGACAAAGGACACCGATCTTCTTTATAATCATATTGTTATTTCAAATTTCAAAACTAATAGTGTTTTTCACTGTGAAAACTAGTTCGCACTGAGTGTACTTCTGTCCTTTGCCATTTCAAGCAAAATATAAAGACGGAAATGCACTCGGTGCGCACTAGTGCAGCCAGTTCAAAGTGCTTGACAAAAGTCTTGATTTCAATTAACAGGCTGTGGTTTATAAAATTTAAATAAAGTAATTTTGCTAGCTTTAGCCCCCTGCACCTGGCTTGCGACAGCGATAGGCAAATAAATACATTGTCAGTCTAAATAGATTCCAGAGACTTCCAGAGGAACAAGAACAACGCTACTGTTGGGGCTGGTGAGAGAAATGATAGGTTGAGAATTCAGTTTAGAAGAAATGTATGGTAATTGTAAAGCAAAAAACCTAAAAAAGTCATTAAACCATTAAAAAAAAAATTTCTATTTTTTCACTTTCTCTACACCACCTTCTACAAACGCACCTGTAAAAAAATAATTATCTACGCGTAGAAAAATATTTGTTTACTAGCTAACTATCGACGCTCCCATCCCTGAATTCAACTGTCAAATTAAGCTCCGTTCTGCTTTTATCCAAATTCCGATGTATTTGACGTCGCCCTGACTACATCCTTTTAGTGACCATTCCAGGATTACCTCTTTTGACATGTCTGCCCCCAAGGCAGTATAGCGGACCAATCTATTTAAAAATCGAACGGAACTTACAAATTGTTCGAATGAGATAAATTCTGAGTATATTCCTAAATTGTCTCTTTTAGGCAAAAGCTCCAAGGCAGAATTTATAGTATTGTACCTGAAGTACTGAAGAAAATCCTAAAACATCAAAAACAAATATGGGCAAATTCCAAAACTCACCAGGTTAAGCCGGTTATGTGATGGCCATCTAGCAATTCAATGGATTCAGCAGGTGACTGATCTACCAGTTAAATAACCTGGTGAGTTTTGGAATTCGCCCTATGCTATTCATAATTAATAAACTACGTTCAGTGTTGACGTTCTTTAAATTTTTTATACTTTAATTTATTTGTGTATTACAAGGGATAGGAAAAGGAAAAAAAGATGCGAATTACAACAGGAAAATATTGTTTTAATAATAATATATCGACATTAAATTGTCGTTTGTGATTTTATATAAATTCTTATTCATCATCATTTCTGCATGAACACACAAAATTCGATATGTTTGATGTTTGTATGCCCCTCAAATAAGTGTCAAAATCAGCTGTTCGTGAATGGGGAATTTTTAGTTAAGTTCGGTAATTACATCCCGAGCGCTCGGGATATCAGTCTATCTCACTCTAGCTTGTTAAGATTTTGGGAGATGCTGTGTCCGGAGCGCTCGGATGGAATTACCGAACTCGGCTCAAGTTTCACGTTTCGAGAATTTCAACAGTGGCGCCCTCGCCGGCCACATCCACATTTAAAGGAGCGTGCACGCCGATTGGCTGAAATCTGCGTGCTGACTGATTTCAGCCAATCAGCGACTTTGTACTACTAGACCCAGGCATGACGACACTACTTGTTGTAAATATAGCATTGACGTATTTATATAAGCCTGTCTCTTTCGTCGTAACAAAACTCCCAATATTTTGTCATTGTCGTGGAACCGGCACAATTAGTGACACCAACGGTGACATACGAAGTTAATAATTGACTATTCCCATCCTTTGGTTACTTAATAAGAATGTAACAATAGCAATATTCTCGTAGTTAATCTCATCGCACAGACCATCTTCCAAAATCTTAACAAGCTAGAGTGAGATAGACTGATATACCGAGCGCTCGGGATGCAATTACTGAACTCAACTAGCAAAGAAAGTCAGAAAATCAGGAAACGTCATGCATACGTCGGTGCTTGGATCGTTTTGACAATAAAGGGTTCCACAAGAGAGATAAGCTTAACGCAGATACCGTAATGTAGAAGGAGACGATCAGAAAAAAGAATGTTGGAGGTCTTGGAAACAGCGTGTATTTCGGCGACGTATAGCCATAATTGGGTCTAGTAGAACAAAGTCACTGGCCGAAATACTTAAAAAATCTCTTATATTAATAGGTGTTTTCGGATGGCTGCTCTAAAGAGCTCTCAGAGTATTTCCATTATTGTTTCCTTACTAAGATATGTAAGGACTTCAATACTCTCAGAAGAGTTTGAAGCTGTTACCTGAAAATGCTGTAACATTCAGTATGGTTGTTAACGAGATCTTGAAAAACTAGTTACCTAATAAGAAAAGAAACGAAATGATAGTATGATAATGCAGAAAATCTACTTCGAAAGACGGAAAAGCATCATTTATAAAATCTTATAAAATAATTATTGATCACCGGTAATCTGTGCATGATTCTAATAGTAGATTATGTCACTAGGACTAAAAGTGAGTCTTTTTGTACTGAGCTCAGAGATTGACGGCCGAAGCGAAGCTGAGGCCTGCAACTGAGCGAACCTTATATATTACAAAACTAAAACCTACAATTACTAACCAGTCGAAATCCGCGATATCAACTAAGAATTTGCGTCAAAAACTGAAACATAGGATGGGCGCACCTTCCCACCAAGAGCTCTGATTACTCTTTTTATTCAACTGCTGTAGTGCCATCCAGTACCTAGTGCTTAAATGTTTTCGTAAATTACAATATAGACAACTGCGCCACCACGACAGTACCGGAGACTTTTGACTTTACTTTTACTGCCTAGGACTGTTTTGCTACTTTTTTGGTCTTAGGGTTAGAAACCCCACTTTAGGTGTGGGTATGGAGAAAACAAATGACGTACTTTTAGTCCGCTTGAAAAAAACATATTTTTTTTCAGGCTGGGCGAGTATACTTCTATCCTTATATTTTGCTCGAGTTGACAAAAGACAGAAGGAAGATTAGTTAGCGAAGTGAAAAACGCTGTAATAGATGTGATTCTTTTTGTATTGTTTGCGAATAATGCATATTTTATCCGTCTTTGATATAAGAGCCATTTTCCAACTGTAATAATGGATTTGAGTTCACTTTTTTTAAAAGTACTTCAAACTCCAAAAATCGGTAGGTACTCGAAGGGCGAGGGGGGCGGATATTTGGAGCGCTTCAAGTGCATGATCAAGTTCGGCGACCGTTCGAAGTGTATAAAAACGAGCTTCACTGTTCCGAGCTACTCCTTCTACAAGATGGAAAACGGCTAAGATACAAGACTAATAGCATTTTCGGGTGGGCGGTCTAGACTGCTTTGAGAGTATTGCTATCCTTTAATTCTCAGTGAGTACACAAAGGATGCAAATACTCTGAGAGCGTCCTAGACTCGAAAGCACTATTAATGTTTATGATCTTGAATGACAGGTTAGAGTTAGGCAGCCAGCAATTCACAAAAGAGCAATGTTAGTTGCCTGCATAAGCACTTATAAACAGCTTTATAAATTTGTTTCTATAAATTTGAATTAGCTCTTCTGGTATTCTGGTTATTTACTATGATCTTTTGCATTAAACTCCTGTCTACACCATCACGCCTCTTAAAAACATTAAAAAAACACAGACTTAAGCGCCATTTAAAGTAATCGCTGCACCAATCTGCCGGGTGGTTTTGTATGTTAAGTAGGGAATTAAAGACTTCTAAGTATTAGGCAGGCGTTTAACTATTCTGGACATGCATTGTTTCTTCCTTTTATTCAACGAGGCTTTGACAATGTTTTCGAATATCCTTCCCATGAATGAATGACATTATTATTTCTGTTATCTGCGTCGGCCCGTTTGCATTGGTTTGCATCCAGCAACAAACAGATTTTCCTTCGTTGCCACGCCAGAAGAAAAGACCGAAGAAAAACGAAAAATAAGAGCTTCGAGTTCCGTTTCGAGCAGTGGCGGAAGAGTTTTCTTTCGAAATTTAGTTGAGCCCTAACACCAGGCCCTAAGGACTTAATTTTGGGCGGTTAGGTACATTGAATTCTCATATCACTCACGTGATTTTCTGCAGCTTTTTGCCTTTAAAAAAAAGTTAAATTAGTTAGATTTGGAATACAGAGCTATGTTGATTTCCATATCCAATCTTGCTTCTTGCATGACGCTCCCTCCGCCACTGATTATCCCTTATTGGCTTTTCCAATAAACAGGACATCAGCGGCAGTCTCTTTCATTCCATTTAATAAATTAATAATGAACCCGGTATCAGCGAAATTTAGTAGGTAGGTGCACATACACGTCCAACATAATTTCACAGGCGTATCGTTTAGTATTGTTCCTTTATTTCACTTTAACGTTCAGGGATAAAATATACTGGGGACCATTGTTCAATTTCACTTTAATAAGTTATAAAGCTGCTGCTTGACAGTGCCTTAGTTTTATAGTTAGTGTTGGGTTATTGACAGTTTGCTTATATGTACCATTGGTATTTTCTCTTTGAATTATATGTAATTCCCTATATGATATGAGTTCCTATGGAAGCTTGAACAGGTGCCGCAACGTGAATAATATTCATTATTCACGCTGCATGTTTTTTGTCATTATACAGTCATTATACATTTATTATATTGTCAAACTAAAAATTGAAATCAAGAAAAAAAGTTAAAAAGCAAAAATTAATTTTTTTTTTTATAATTTACCTACCGCACACTTTTTTTTGCTGATTTTTCAGTCGATTGTGTAATTTTGTATCATGTCAATCTAGTTCAGAAGAGTAATGGATCTTCATCAACAAGATTTAGACCATATTAATGGATTTTCCTCATTGGCCTAAAGTTGTCGGGCAGTCTATAGGTCAATCCTAGAAGAGCGGCGGTTTTGTAGACCTTGATGCAGCTTGACAGAACGGTTGCCAGGGTGACCGCCTCCATGACCACTAGGAATGAACCTCTTGCCGCAAGGGCTATTAATAAGTTGCAGGCTTACTAATGTTTCTCTACAGTTAAAGTTAAATGAGGTTAGTTTGTATGTAGATACAATAATAGTGAATATTCTTCATTTCTTTCCCAATTTTACATTCCAATTACAAAGTAAATTTATGTGGATTGGCAGCATTTAGTGCCTTTCTAATGACATAAAAACCGTCACTTATAAACAGCTATCTAAACGACAAAAGAACAAAAGAAATGCCAAAAAAGTTATTAAATCGATCGGATTGGATGTAACAATTAGCAAGAAATTATACTCGAAACTATAGAGAGAATAAAAGTGAGGAGTCAGAGAGAGAAAGACTAAAAAAAAAACAAGTATACTATAAAACAACTAATAAGTCTCGTAAGAACACTGAAAGGAAATCGAGAGACAAACGTAAAAACAGCTTATAGAAAATTAAGAAAAGTTCAGCAAAAAACTAAAATATATGAAAAAAAATCATAAAACATCGCAATAAGAAACCATATAAAAGATACATAAGAAAGCAAGTGAAATAAACATACACAACAAAATTACGTACAAGAAAAAAATAATAGAAACATTGAAAGGAGAACGATAAATGAAAGATTGCAGAAAGCTTGCATAAAATGATTTACAACTATTTAACAAGAGTACAAACTTGAATTCTAAAATGACTTAAAAAGAGCAAAACATTTCCATAAAATTATGAATCGCTCAAGGATACACTAAAATAAAATGAAAAATTACTAAAAAGTTATACAAAGTGGGAGGAGAGGAAAACGAAAATGGGAAAATAACGTTAAACCTATAAAAAGACCCAGAAATCCTGAACAGGGAGAAATGATAGAGAGACAACAGATACAAACGAAAGAATAAATTATAGAGAAATCAAAAGATCACAACAGAAAACTGAAGTGTCTGAAAAGGAGCAAGAAATCCACAAGATCAAGAACAAGTATAAGAATCAGTGAAACGAAGATAATAAAGAAACCACAAAGTCGTAATAAGGGTAACAAAACGCAAGAAACTTTATAACATCAAACACAACAAGATGAGAAAAACATTGAAAGAAAATCAATAAAGAAACGACTGCAAGGCTACAATAGGTCACAATTTACAAATATTAAAAAATAGAAAGTGAAACGAGAAACTGAAAACAAGAGGAAAAAAATGAAAGTTGAAATGACTAAAAAAAGAAAGAAGAAAGAAAATACAGAAGAGAAAAATTCCGAAAATGTAGGAAAATACCCAGAAAAACGTCTTACAAGAGTTACTAAAATCTTGAAAACTTGCTTTCGAAAGAAAAAATCTGAGAAATGCCTAACAGTAAAAGAAAAAGTAGTACAGACTGGACTAAATTGCAAAAAAAATCTTAAAATTGTTATCAGGCTAAGAAAAAAATATTAATATATGCAGGAATAAACACAGAAAATAGGTTAAGAACTCGTAAGAAATAACAACAAACCATGGATAATGGGAAGGTTCTTGAAAATGTTGAAGACTCCAGGGAAACGAATGAGAAAGACCTATCTAAGGTGGAGAAGCAACGAAAAATACTTCACAAAAATTATAGAGATAAAAAAAAGAAACAGTAAAAGAAAAACTATAAACATAATAAGAAAATATAATATAATAGCTTAATAAGTCTAGAAAGATCAGGGAAAATATACTCACAACGGATACAATAGAAGAAAAGAAAGATAATTTACAGAAAATCAAAAAGCCTCGAGCAGAAAACTAAATTGTCTGACAAGGAATTACAAAAAATATAATTTAGAATAGATGAAAGACTCAGAAAATTTGAAAAATATAAACCATAGCCACATAAGAAAGAAAGAAAAAAACGATCAAAAAACGTAAAAAAAGTCGCTAAAATTTATGGAACCCACAAAAACAATTGTATAAAATGAGAAATAGTTGGAAGAGACACTGAAAAAAAACCATAAA
Source organism: Taphrorychus bicolor (assembly GCA_951812265.1). Taxonomy (NCBI): domain Eukaryota; kingdom Metazoa; phylum Arthropoda; class Insecta; order Coleoptera; family Curculionidae; genus Taphrorychus; species Taphrorychus bicolor. Next base: position 17,151,303 of record OX638305.1, read on the forward strand.
TGAACTAAAAGGTGATAGAGAGTGAAAAAAGGAGGAAAAAATAAAAGTGCGAAATACAAAAAAGTAGAAAAAGTCTTTAGACTTTTTCAACTCTTTACTCGGGTTGGGAAACCTGTGGGATTAGTGAACGAAACAACTGAGAAATACTTAAAAGAAGCAAATACAAATAAAGAAAAAGTGGAATATATAGATTGGACTGAATTAAAAAAGAACATCCTTAAAAATCGTTGACAGATTAAATGCTAATAAACGTAGGATAAAAACAGGGATTAAGATATATAGAAATGTTTTTGGGATTGTTGAAGAACGCGGTGCTGAGAATGGAAAATATTCTTGATGAGGAATTAATCTGGTTAATAGAAATAAAGACTGGAAACAAAAACTGGGCGATTTGATACAACTATTGGCAAGAGACCACTCTCAAAATATTTAGAGAGGACAAAGAGAAATCACGAGATCCCAACAGGAAACTAAAGTGTCGGAAAAGGAGCAAGAAATCCACAAGATCAAGAACAGGTATAAGAATCAGTGAAACAAAGATAATAAAGGAACAACAAAGTCGTAATAAGGGTAACAAAGAGCAAGAAACTTTGTAACATCAAAACCAAATGAGAAAAACATTGAAAAGAAATCAATAAAGAAACAACTGCAAGGATACAATAGATCACAATTTACAAATATTAAAAACGTGAAAAAGGAACGGGAAACTGAAAACAAGAGGAAAAAAATTAAAATTGAAATTACTAAAAAAAGAAAGAAGAAAGAAAATACAGAAGAGAAAAATTCCGAAAATGTAGGAAAATACCCAGAAAAACGTCTTACAAGAGTTACTAAAATCTTGAAAACTTGCTTTCGAAAGAAAAAATCTGAGAAATGCTTAACAGTAAAAGAAAAAGTAGTACAGACTGGACTAAATTGCAAAAAAAATCTTAAAATTGTTATCAGGCTAAGAAAAAAATATTACTATATGCAGGAATAAACACAGAAAATAGGTTAAGAACTCGTAAGAAATAACAACAAACCATGGATAATGGAAAGGTTCTTGAAAATGTTGAAGACTCCAGGGAAGAGAATGAGAAAGACCTATCTAAGGTGGAGAAGCAACGAAAAATACTTCACAAAAATTATAGAGATAAAAAAAAGAAACAGTAAAAGAAAAACTATAAACATAATAAGAAAATATAATAAAATAGCTTAATAAGACTAGAAAGATCAGGGAAAATATACTCACAACGGATACAATAGAAGAAAAGAAAGATAATTTACAGAAAATTTAAAAGCCTCGAGCAGAAATCTAAATTTTCTGACAAGAAATCACAAAAAAAATAATTTAGAATAGATGAAAGACACTCAGAAAATTTGAAAAATATAAACCATAACCACATAAGAAAGAAAGAAAAAAACGATCAAAAAACGTAAAAAAGTCGCTAAAATTTATGGAACACACAAAAACAATTGTATAAAATGAGAAATAGTTGGAAGAGACACTGAAAAAAACCATAAATGAACTAAAAGGTGATAGAGAGTGGAAAAAGGAGGAAAAAAAAAATAGCGAAATACAAAAAAGTAGAAAAAGTCTTTAGACCAGAAAGATCAGGAAAAATATACTCACAGCGGAATACTGGTAGTTAATTTGAAAAACAAAAGAAAATATTGAAAAATTGTATTAAGAGATCACAAAATCTATCTCTATATGAAGAGCACAAAAAAGAAATAAAATCCGTCCCTGTTCTTAGGTCATTAACTCCTTAAAATCCACCCCAATAAAAATGCGTAGAATCTACAAACACGTGAAGAACACGTGAAGCGAAACGTGTTTATCTATAGGGGTTCGGATAAGTTAAGCCGCACGGCTAATCAGCCGGGTTTTAGAACGAGAACGTGGGTCTGCGTATGTATGTTTTGGAAATGTTTGTCTATAGTATAAACATCCCGATTTAAGTTCAATAACAGACTTATTATTGCATTATTAATAGTCATGAAGTAACGAAACAGCACTTGGGCAGTGTCAAAATTTCGACTCCAACTATATCGCGGCATCCATCAGAAGAAGAAAACCCAGTTGAACAACATGTAATGGCTTTTCAGGTAGGTCAGTGACAGCGACCATCGGTCTTTTTCTTTTTGCTTCTTTTCTTGATAGGAACCCATTCTTCCTTGGGCAGGCAGCCGTCGGTTTTGAAACACCGAGCGAGCCGACTTCTTACCCAAATATTTTAAAACTGGACAGACTCGACCAGTGACTATGTTTACTCGAGGAAAAACTATTCAGTGCTAATATTATGAACCAAAAAGAGTTCATAAGTTCCTACAGTTTTATAAAAACTCGTTCTTTGTGACAAAATCAAACAAAGCCATTTGCTCTAATTGCGTGTCGTTGTCTTCGAAAGTTCGATTCGCGATTAGAAGAGAAACTCACAAAAATCTGTTCTTGTAATAAGCAAATTTTTATCCATTTAAGAAACTAAACCAATAGGGACATTTTTTCACTGGTATTCTCTTGGCATTGGTCCGCCCAAAATGCCTACAGCTCTAATTACCTATCGTTGTATTCGAGAGTTCGATTCGTAATGAGAAGAGAAACTCACAAAAATCTGTTCTTCTAATAAGCAAATTTTTATCCATTTTACAAACTAAACCAATAGGAACATCTGTTCACTGGTATTCTCTTGGTATTGGTCCGCCCGTCAGCCCAAAATGGTAGTCGTCCAGCTTAAATTTCTAAACACATTTCGAGGCGAAGATTAGGCGCGAAGAGAAGGGGGCCAAAATCTACCTGCGGATGGCTTAGGACCCGAATCTAAACAACACAATTGGGGGCCATTAAACGCAGACCGAAAGAGGCGGAGCTAAAGATTGTGATATTATGTTGATGGATAAGGAGATTTGTTAAAATGGTTTATGTACATTCGTAGATATAGTTTGTCTTCAGGTGGGTAAAATGCAAATTTAAAATGTCAATTTTTTGGGTTTATTCCTCCTTTTTGGTTTTGAAAAAAAACTGGAGTCCTCTAACATTGTCTCATTTTCTATCAATCTCACTCTATCAATTTCACTCAACCAAAGGAGCCGGAATATACAAAGCATGCCATGTAGAGAGCGAGGGCTTCCCCTTGGGTTTTCCAGGCGGAGGTGTTTGCAATACACGAGCAGAAGTCAGGCAGGGAGCAGAACAGGACATCTACACCTACTCCGACACTCAGCTGGCTTTGCCAGCGATCTGCAGTAGTCGAACGAGTTCAAAGCTCGTTCAGGACTGCAGGAACGCTCTAGAGTCACTGGCAGAAACAAAAAGGGTAACTCTGGGATGGCTTCCTGGACATAGGAACGAGGGTGCCGACTCATCGGCCAAGCAGGGTTCCCAGACATGCTTTACTGGACCAGAGCCATGTCTAAGAGTAAGCAAAAGGTACGTCTCTCACACTCTGAATGAGCGGGCATGAGAGAGTACAAGGACAAACTGGACACAGTCAGGATTATGTAGATAAACCAAGGAAATCTACTCTAATCCGGATAGATACAAGGGCTTGTGGGTTCTTGGGAGAAGCCGGCAGTGCCTGGGTGGACTTATAGGACTCCATACTGAAAACACTGCAGACTAAACAGGCACATGCACCTTGCAAAAAGATAGTTGAAACCTGAACTATAGAGGAGTTGGTTTAGAGGCTTAGCTGATGATGCAAAACAACTTTTCTTAATGACGGTCGCTGTAGTATGTCTCACAGAACGAAAAAAATTACCTATCTTGGTAAACACTCTCTGGCTTGTTGCGTTTTAAGTATCTAAGTTGTTAATATTATGGAACTGTAGATAGCGGGTGTAGACAAATAAGAAACTACTTCAGTTGCGAATACGCCAACGTTTCGATCTTTATTTAGGTCTTCTTCAGAGCTTTCTGTTCAACAAGGCGGCCAGCTTAGTCTCGAGATTTGTCCATGTCTTAAGTACTCGCAGAGTTCGTTCACCGTACGCCTGTAGGTTTTGTCGAAAAAATCCCCTATTTTGTGACATTATATGTGTGCTTTGTGTCCTCTCTAATACAATGGAACTGTAGATAGCGGGTGCAGGACAAATAAGAAGCTACTTCACAGTTGCGAATACGCCAACGTTTCGATATTTATTTAGATCTTCTTCAAGGCTTTCTGTTAAACAAGGCGGCCAGCTTAGTCACGAGATTTGTCCAAGTACTCGCAGAGTTCGCTCACCGTACACCTGTAGGATGGGTCGAAAAAATCCCCTATCCACAGGGAGAGGACAAATCTCATTTACGTCATTACTTAATCATCATTTACTTAATCGTACACGTGGTCATGTCAAATAGTTTTTAGCCCTGATGATGGCAGAAAAAGGACTGCCGAAACGTTGGTGAATGTTACAATAACATCAGCATTAAAAGAGATTGTCCAATTGGTCGTGTTTTCTTCGCAATCTTTATTTATTATAAATGAATGAATAGACACTAGACAAGCACGAAATATTGGTTAGTTCAGGTCGGGGTTAAGTTGAAATTAGAATTTTTTTTATATATTTTAGCCACTGGTTAACAAATTATTTTTAATAAAAAGGGTACTGCCATGTATATGGTAAATAGAGCAAAGAGATGATGGAGACGAGAAATGTTTTACGTTGTACAGGCGGTCAAAAGTTGAAAATTGAGAAAAAAAAGAGGAAATATGGACTCCTTCCTTTGGTTAATTTAAAAAACTAGTTAATTTATTATTTTTTGCTGTTTTTGATCGAAATGAGGGGATTTCAATTCCATATGAACCTAACAAACGTGTCATCCCATAAATAGACTTTTTCTAAATTGCGTCAAAGCATGTTCTAAGAGCACCTATAAAATCGAACACCGAAGGGGTCCATCTCCCAAACTATTAAACCAACAGGACTTTCTTTTATAGGAGGTGAAAGAAAACATACAAAAAAACAAAAAACCGTTGAATTCGGTCCAAACGGTTCCCTCTTTCTAAAGTTACTGAATGAAGGTCATTTTGAACACTTTTGACATCTCAATGTTAACCTGTCGGTGTTCTTTATTACTTGTGGAGCTAAAATAAAGTTTTTAAATTTTGGAATGTAACAACAAATTTAAAAAAAAAATAAAATGTAGATTTTTAAAATTTATTTTCAAACAGTGGTTATGATATTAGAATTTTCTAATTTTTTTTACTGATGGGTTTCAAATGTCAAATAGTTAATTAAAGAAAAAAATAAAAAACAACTTAGGAATCTATAAAAACCATACGTGGCGCTCCCTACATCCAAGCTCTATATGGCCCCATTAGTATTTGTAATGTAAGTTACAGCTTATCTCCTGTCATAGTTTTTTTGTAATGAATATTTTGTTCTAGTACCCATGGTTAACTAAATATTTACAAAATAGAAAACGAATATTTTTGATAATTATCAAGTAATTGTAAAGCCCCTGTAGATATTTTGGATTTGAAGACGTATTTGTAAAAATCATTAAATGGCTCAACTTTTCCCCCATCGACCAATATTTTGCGATCCCAATGATGGATAGTTACCTAAAATTTTTGCAATAACCAAATTTAGGTTTTTTTGAGAAAGTCAGGCTGAGATTGGGGCCAAAATTGGTAAAAAATTACTCAAAGCGTGTAAAAAGGCTTGTTTGGAGAACTTCAGGTTAAGATTATGGCCAAAATCTGTTAAATATAACTCAAAGCGTTATAAAATGCATATTAAAAATGTTCTGAAAAATCTAGGTCAGGATTAATAGGGGCAAAATCAATGACAAAATGTCAGAAAAATTTTTAGCTTTTGGAAAAATTCAGGTAAAGATTGAGGCCAAAATCGGTTAAAAATTAGTTAAGGCATTTAGAAATGTAAATTTGGAGTTTGTGGATAAATTCAGGTTAAGAATAGGGCCAAAATCGTTTAAAAATTTCATGAACAAATGTATTTGTGGTGTCTTTAAAGAAATTGAGGTTAGAATGAGAACTTAAATTATAACAAAACATATTTTTTTAAATTGCGAATTTGTAGGAATTGCACAAAAATTTTCAAAAAACGCGAATCTAAAAGTGCTTAAAAACCGACCTCTGAAGGGGTTTATCTCCGAAAATATTGCACCTATACACAAAACTTCCGGTGGGAGGTGAAAGAGGACATTAAGAAGAGGAAAAAACAGTTGGATTTGCTCCAATCGGTCGAGGAGTTCTCGAGTTACAGGCGGTCAAAGTTGAGAATAGAGAAAAAGTCGTAATACCCACCTCCACCTTTGGACATTTTCGAAAAAAATTCAGAAAACATTTTTTTGCTGTTTATGATCTGCATGGCACGCTTGCAAACTCAATTTGAATGAATTTAACCTCTAAAGAGGTTTCTTAAAAAAAATGAAAAAACTCAATTCTAAAAGTGCCTAAAAATCGACCACCGAAGGGGTCTATCTCCGAAAATATTGCACCTACGAAACTTCCGATGGTGGGAGGTGAAAGAGGACATCAAAAAGAGGAAAAAGCAGTTAGATTCACACAGATCCGTCGAGGCGTTCTCAAGTAACAGGCGGTCAAAGTTGAGAAATGGGAATGTCGTAATGCCCCCCCCCCCCCTTAAGACATTTTTAAAAAAAAATCGGAAATTTTTTTGCTGATCGGAATGGTACACCTGCAATCCCTTAAAACGTAACACACTCAATTGGAATGAATTTAACATCTAAACAGGTTTTTTTGAAAAATTGTCAAAAAAGCGCGGATCTAAAAGTGCTTAAAAATGGGCCTATCTTCAAAAATACCTACGGAATTACTACAGCAATACTACCAGCTGTTCGTAGTTTTTGGAGAAATTCGTTTTAGAAAAATAGTGTTAAATCGGTTAAAATGCCTAAACATGCAAATTTTGGTTTTTTTTTGAGTACCTAACTCAGTTTTTTGATAAAGTCAGGCAAAACCCAGGGTATGACTGATAGCTTCTAATTAGTTGTTTTTGGTAACATTTTTGAACTAAAAGAAGTAAAATTCGCGTATCAACGCAAATTTGGTATTTTGCATCTAAAATAACAAATTTAAAGTTTTTTGAGAAATTCAAGTAAGACTTAGGGCCAAAGGCGATTAAAAATTACTCAAGATAACTCAAGGCATATTTGATCTTGTCTCGAATCAAAACAAACTTGTAAAAGAGTCGATAAGGCAACACAAGATAAGCTGCTTCAAGACACTTGTTTGTGGCATCAATAAAAACATTTAAAATTTTCGAAAATTTGCTGAAAACTCCCCATTTTTAGACTATAATTCTCTCAACTTAATTTTTGCGTTAGAACTTCTACTTTGGGCTAAAGTTGTAGAGAAAAACTTGAAAAATCAGCAATCCTTAATCGTCAAAAAATATATATAGTTTTTGTCTAAGTTAAGAAAACTTTGAAAGTATAAAACTCAATGAAAAGTAATTTAGATAGATATACAAAAATGAAAGAACAAAAATTTAAACCAAACCTGACAAAGGATAAGAATAGAAAGAGACTGACTAAAGGAAAAAAAAGAAAGACAGTGTGACCACTGGATCGTAGGTGAAAGAGGACATCAAAAAGAGGTCTTGAAAATTGAAATCTGAGGTCATGATTTTGAAAATGTTTAAAGGGGGGGGGGTGTTATGACTTTTTTTCTCAATTCTCAACCTTGACCACCTGTACCTTGAGAACGCCTGGCCCGATTGGAGTGAATCTAACTATTTTGTCCTCTTCTTGATGTGCTCTTTCACCTCACATCATCGAAAGTTCCATAGATGCAATATCTTCGGAGATAGACCCCTTCGGAGGTCGATTTTTAGGCACTTTTAGAATCGCGTTTTTGGACCATTTTTGAAAAAACCTCTTTAGAGGTTAATTTTATTCGAATTGGGTTTGTTACGTTCTTAGGGGATTTCAAACGAGCTATTTCGATCAAAAACAGCAAAAAAAGATTTCCAATTTTTTTTTTAAATGTCCAAAGTATTTCTACTTTTTCTCATTTCTCAAATTTGACCGCCTGTAACTTAAGAACGCCTTTATCGATTGAAGTAGATCCAACTGTTTTGTCCTCTTCTTGATGTCCTCTTTTACCTCCCACCATCGGAAGTTCCGTAGGTTCAATATTTTCGGAGATAGACCCCTTCGGAGGTCGATTTTTTTATCCTCTTCTTGATGTCCTATTTCACCTCCCACCATCAGAAGTTCCATAGGTGCAATATCTTCGGAGATAGACCCCTTCGGAGGTCGATTTTTAGGCACTTTAAGAATCGGGTTTTTGGACCATTTTTGAAAAAACCTCTTTGGAGGTTCATTTTATTCGAATTGAGTTTGTTACGTTCTTAGGGGATTTCAAACGAGCTATTTCGATCAAAAACAGCAAAAACAAATTTTCGATTTTTTTTTGTCAAAGTTGGTAATAGAGAAAAAGAGGCAATACCCCCTTTGGTCAATTTCGAAGAATTGATGGAACTTGTTTTTGTCGTTTTTTATCGAAATAAGACGACTTTAATTCCCTTTAAAAGAACGTAACAAATATAATAAGAGTGAAAGTAGTTCCATAAGGAAGGACTCTTTTTTAAATGCCTCCAAAGCACATTCTAAAAGTACTTAAAAACCGACCACCGAAGGGGTTTATTTTTTAAAATATTGAACCTGCAGGATTTTATTTGGTGGGAGGTGAAAAAAAGACATCAAAAAGAACAAAAAAACGGTTGGATTCACTCTAATCTGTCCACTCAGTCTAAAGTTACAGGCGGTCAAAGTTTGAAATTGAGAAAAAGAGTAATATACGATCTGGTTAATTTCGAAAAAAATGTGTTTTTTTTGTGTTGCTTTTGATCGGATTGAGGTAATTTCTTAACAAACATAATAAGAGTGAACTAGTGCTATAAAAGAACTTTTTTCAAAAAGCCTCCACACACATTCTAAAAGCTCTGAAGAGGTCCATGTCCCACAGTATTGAACCCACAGGACTTATTTTGGGGGGAGGTGAAAGAGGACATGAAAAAAAGAACAAAAAACCCTTGGATTCACTATAAAGTTACAGGCGGCAAAGTTGGAAGTTGAGAAAAAAGAGGGAATACCCGCCCATCACAGGCGGTCAAAGTTGAAAATTGAGAAAAAAGAGAGAGTAGGTACTCTTTCCCCTATACTCTATACTCGATACTATTATAAGTACAACAACTTTAGTTGATATTTGTGGTGAGCTGACTTTTCCAAAAAACCTTTTTTAACCGATAAAAAAGTCTAAGCTTTTCTAAAAAAATTTTTTCAGCAACTGTATTCAACTCAACTTTATTCACAAAACCCTATAGGTACCATCAATCACTCACCGATGGTTTGAGCTTAGCGCACAAGCTTCCGGTCATGATGGTAATAATGACCGATGACCCAAATGAACCCCAACAAAAATGCCCCCGATTATGTAACAAACAATGCCCAAATTGGGGCTTGGTGTCTGGACGTTAATCTCTGTCGAAATCTAAATTGGCCGGGCCCGTCACGGCAGATGCCGAATTTAGGCCTGCCGGGCCCGGGTTTGGGTGCCCCAAGTTGGGGCAGGTCCGGGTGGGCGAATACGCAGACGATACGAACCGTCGCGTTGCGTGCAGGTTTTTTAAATACCACTTTCCGCCTTGGTTTTTTTAAGGTGCCATTGACACTTCAGGACCGGACCAGGAAGTTTTTTTAAATATTTCCATTCATCATCATAAAGCTCAGCCACGAGGTCATACGCAGCACACGCCTAATTGAAGAGAAAAAGAAGTACATATATGTTTAACCGTTTCAAAGAAAAATACCCGACAGCCTGATGATTATTTCTTCTTAAAATTAGTTAAAAGATACAAACATTTCAAAAGTCACAAAAATATCTCACTGTTTTTGAAAAAAAAGGTTTGCTGCTTTGATTGCCTGTTGATGTCTTCTAGTGGAAGTCAATTCGCGATAAGCAAAGCAACGCACTTTTGACATCTGTTATGTTTCAAAAAATAATTGACAAACTACTATTCCTGAAAGGGACAAAGTATCATAGATTACGGTCCCTAGTGCCAGCAGAATAGAGCCCTATAGGTTTAAGCTGCCTCTGTATTCTGAATGAGTAGACAAGGATGTCGTAAATAAAATTCGTATATTAACCTCCGCCATGCCTGAGGAAACCGTGTTTACGTATGCAAAATAGGCACCGAAGTAAAATATTTCGATAAGTTTTTTTTTAGCGCCGTTATGTGAAAACGACCCGGCTTCGGACGCATTAAACAAATTAAACGATTTTCATAACACAACAGGGAGCGCATAAGAGTTGCGCTGCTCGACTTGGCTCGGTTTTTATGAGTTCCTTTCATGAATCCGAAACGTAAATGGAAATTTGTGCGACTAGTTTGCAGGTCCGTAACGGCTTTGCTATACTAATTACTGTGTTTAGTCTTATACCGGAAGGTCTAGAAAGGATCTGGTAGCGCGGTCACTAACTAATCGGAGCCCGCATATTTTCATCTGCCTTGTTTGGTTGTCTGGAATTATTCACAAGAAACCATTTCAACTGTAGAGTCTCCAAAAAAGTTAGGAGGTCTCAAGGGCTCAATATAGCAACATATACATTTGATCCAACAAACTCTTCATTTAAGACCTTATAGTTTTGACGAGTATTTTAGTCTTTAACACCATAAGTATCATGAGAAAAGAACCATAAAACTATAATTATTATCTATTCCAAAATTAGGAACAATTTATCTTCTTAGTGCCCTTTATTATACCTTCTCATCTACAGGAACAATATCGATGAGGAGCGTCAAATAGTGAATAATTTTCCTTCACCATATTATCCAGAAAATTGTTCGCCCCAATTGCCTGACCCTTATTTCTTATTTTAACCTTTTTTTCCTCAAATAGACAATAAAACATGAACATTCCAATTTCACAAAAACCTTTAACTTTCTTTCAGAGCACACACTCACGCTCTACATACCCATTGTAGCATTAAAATCGAATTTTGTACTCTTTGCTAAGCACACAACATGACGCCCAATTTTGATCCGCTAATTAATGGAGTCAGTTCGTCACGAAATGCAATCGGATCTTCGAAATTAGAAAACGCTTTAACGCCTTTGTTCAAGGTACATAAAAAAATTATCTCGTCAATATTATATCGCTCGAACCCGATCACCCAACACGTCGGTTCGCCTTAAAGGTGCGTTGAATTACCATAAAACAAGTAAAGTTTATGGATTTTTTTTTTAGAAATTGTGTCTTGTTACAAAACTCTTACAAACCTGGCGTGCGACTTTTTCGTTCACGAATCAGTTTACAGAAATACCTACCAAGCCGGATATTTTTCAGAAAAGTTTGTTAAAAAATATGATAATTGCTCATTATAGGAGCTTCCTCGGATCGGACTAACTAGCTAAACTTGGAGCTGTTCAATAATAAGTTTTTGCCTATTCGCGATTGGAACTTTAATTGGATAAAATATAATAAGCAGGAGAAATTTAAATAAGTATAGGTAGCTAAATATCTAGTTTTGTATGTTTGTAACTTAAAAAGTCATATCTTAGAGGCATGGTGACCAAAAAAATTATTTTTTTTTATAACAATGGATATAAGGAAAAATAGGAAATCAACTGAAAGGCATCAGTGTTAATAAACCAGGGGGGTTTGTAACCCACATAGCATTCAATGGATATTCGATTGTATATCCAATGGATATCCCAAATAGGATATAGCTTTGGGAGGTCCATTGGATATCCATGTAGCATCCAAACGCGGATGTAAAATTAGGTGAGCGGAGCTGCCTCTCTTGTGGATGTTCAGTGGACATTTTATGAATATTTAGGGCTGGACAATGTATAATAAGTGTAATTAACCGATTTTCGTATTTTTTATATTCACTTATTTTGGACTAAAAATTTAACTGTACCCAAAAACCTAATTATAAACAACCTAAAAAGATGAAAACTTGCATTTTTAGACGCTTTAAGTCATTTTTAACCAATTTTTGCCCTAATCTTGTTCTATATTTTTCAAAAACTCCAATTTTGAATTTTTTTTAGTTTTAAGTCGTTTCTAACTAACTCTTGACCCCAAAAACAACAAAATAGACGATTTAATTCAGTTTTGCCTGATTTGGTCATAAAATTGAATTTCTTCAAAAACATGAAGATTGCATTTTTGGACGCTTTGAGTCATTTTTTACAAATTTTCGCCTTAATCTTGATCTATTTTTTTCAAAAACTCCAAATATGCATTTTTGTTGTGCAGTTTTAAGACGTTTTGAACTGATTTTTGGCCTTAATTCTTATCTGACTTTCGAAAAACACCAAACTTGCGTTTTGAGACGTTTTCAGTCAAATTTCATTTATTTTGGCCAAAAATATAACTTTACCAAAAACACCAAAATAGAAGATTTAATTCGGTTTTGCCTGATTTGGTCATAAAATTGAATTTCTTCAAAAACAAGAAAATTGCATTCTTTGGACGCTATGAGTAATTTTTTACCAATTTTCGCCCTAATCTTGATCTATTTTTTTTTTCAAAAACTCCAACTTTGCATTTTTTGTAGTTTTGAGTCGTTTCTAACTAATTTTTGGCCCTAATTCTTACATAACTTATTCAAAAAACACTTTTTCAAAAACACAAACTTGGGTTTTGAGACAATTTCAGTCAAATTTCACTTATTTTGGACAAAAATGTAACTTTATCAAAAACAACCATTTGGAAGATTCATTTAATCAGTTTTGCCTAATTTAGTCATAAAATTGAATTTCTTCAAAATTATGAAACTTACCTTTTTGGAAGCTTTAATTCATTTTTACCAATTTTTGCCCTAATTTTAATCTATTTCAAAAACTCCAAAATTGCCTTTTTTGGAGTTTTAAGTCGTTTTGAACTGATTCTTGGCCCTAATTCTTATCCGACTTTTTCGAAAAAAACGAAACTTGCGTTTTGAGAGGTTTTCAGTCAAATTTCATTTATTTTGGCCAAAAATGTAACTTTACCAAAAAGAATCCAGTTGATATATTTCCACCAATAATTCCATATAAATTTCCCGTGCTTTTCTTAAAAAACGAGGGCGGTTATTCTGGGACAAATATGCGTATTTTAGTGTTGAATTAGGATATTCTCAATATTCCTACAGACAACCGACGAAACTCAAGTGAAAGGAAAATTAGTTCGACATAACGACGACATCAATAAATCAACAGTGCGAAATCAAGAAGCGAACAAAAAATATCTTGTAGATGCAGGTAGCGAAGATCACGACAAAAAGAGTTCTTTATCAGGGAACCAAACCATCAATAAACCAAGAAATGTTATAGAGTTGAAGTGGAATAGCTGTTCTTGTTGATTCAATGTTATCAATTCAAAGGAAAGATTTCATATCAATGAATCAGCTCGTTAGTCAGATAGAAAATAAGCTTCATCAACATTTGATCAATGATTATCAATATAGTTTATTTTTATCAACTATTTTTTTTTACTTTAATCAATATATCATTAACTTCAGTTTAATCAATAAATCAAGTTGCTGTACTTATATGCATCAATAAAACTATCCAGTCGATATATTGAGCTGATGAATAAAATAATAACCTAGTTTTGACATAATGATTTGAAGCAAAAGTATAGTTAGGTTTGTATTTGCATCAATAAATTAATTCATGATACACGAAGAAATATTTGCTTTCGCTGATAAGTTGTTAGTTCCTGTTCGACATAACGACGACATCAATAAATCAACAGTGTAGATGCAGGTAGCGAAGATCACGACAAAAAGAGTTCTTTATCAGAGAACCAAACCATCAATAAACCAAGAAATGTTATAGAGGTGAAGTGGAATAGCTGTTGTTGTTGATTCAATGTTATCAATTCGAAGGAAAGATTTCATATCAATGAATCAGCTCGTTAGTCAGATAGAAAATAAGCTTCACCACCATTTGATCAATGATTATCAATATAATTTATTTTTATCAACTATTTTTTTTGTTTACTTTAATCAATAAATCAATAACTTTATCAATAAATCAAGTTGCTGTACTTATATGCATCAATAAAACAATCCAGTCGATATATTGAGCTGATCAATAAAATAATAACCTAGTTTTGACATAATGATTTGAAGCAAAAGTATAGTTAGGTTTGTATTTCAAAGCAAACTTTCATAGTCATGGCGCATTGACTGAATTGTTATTCATATTAACTTAACTTAACATATTAAATGTTTTCAAATTCAAATTTCCCCTGCTTTTCTTCAAAAGCAACAAAATAGAAGATTTAATTCAGTTTTGACTGATTTGGTCATAAAACGGAATTTCTTCAAAAACAAGAAAATTGCATTTTTTGGACGCATTGAGGCATTTTTTACCAATTTTTGCCCTAGCCTTGATTTGTTTTTTTCAAAAACTCCAACTTTGCATTTTTTGTAGTTTTAAGTCGTTTATAACTGATTTTTGGCCTTAATTCTTACCTGACTTTTTCGAAAAACACCAAACTTGCATTTTGAGACGTTTTCAGTCAAATTTCACTTATTTTGGACAAAAATGTAACTTTATCAAAAACAACTAATTGGAAGATTTAATAAGTTTAGCCTAATTTTGTCATAAAATTGAGTTTCTTCAAAAATATGAAAACTTATATTTTTGTAAGCTTTAAGTAATTTTTTACCAATTTTCGCCCTAAGCTTAATATATTTTGTTTTCAAAAACTCCAAATTTGCATTTTTTTTGTAGTTTTAAGTCGTTTTGCACTGATTCTTGGCCATAATTCTTATCTGACTTTTTCGAAAAACACCAAACTTGTGTTTTAAGACGTTTTCGGTCAAAATTCATTTATTTTGGCCAAAAATGTAACTTTACCAAATACATCAAAATAGAAGATTAAATTCAGTTTTGCGTAATTTGGTCATAAAATTGAATTTCTTCAAAAGCAAGAAGATTGCATTTTTTGGACGCAATGAGTAATTTTTTTACCAATCTTTTTGACCAAGACTTTTTCGAAAAACACCAAACTTGCATTTTGAGACGATTTCAGTCAAATTTCACTTATTTTTGGATAAAAATTTTTATTTTTTATTTTATTTATCAATAACAACCAATTGGAAAGTTTAATCAGTTTTGCCTGATTTTGTCATAAAATTGAATTTCTTCAAAAACATGAAAACTTATATTTTTGCTTTAAGTCATTTTTTACCAATTTTCACCCTAACCTTAATCGATGTTGTTTTCAAAAACTCCAAATTTGGTTTTTTTTTACTCTACAAAACATCAATACTAATGTTACCTTTGGTGTAAAATCAACAATTTTGATATGTTCAAAAAACATGAACATAAAACCTTAATTACAGATTCTAATTCAATCAATTTAGCAATCAATATTGATGGTTTGCCTCTAAGCAAAAGCTCTGGTAGTCAATTTTAGCCATTTTTAGATTGTATAAAGTCAATAAAAAAAAAGTATAAAATGAAGTTTTCTTGATAGGAATCTATCACGAATTTAAAAAACCAGATAATTATGATTTTCTTTTAGTGGATTTTGTAACTGAGTGGTAGCGGTTATTAAATAACCGAATTTCGTTTAATGAAATTTCTGTAGATTTAATTGTTTAAAGTTGAAGATTAAATATCCAACGTGTTACTTACTATTCATTCCCTAAATGTTGAATAGAAGGCCACTTTAACCGGAACATGTCTTGTCTTGAATGCAGTATTGTAGCGAAACGTAGGTACTGGTTACTCTTTTAGAGCAAGAACTCAACCTGAACATCATCAAAAGACAAACAAAATTTATTGATTGAAAAAATTCCTAATTATTTTGCTAGCACAAGACTAAAACACACATTTTTTTTTTATGTCCGATCACAAAAATACATTATAAGTCAAAGATAGCATACCCCTATCGAAGTGTATAATTCCATTAATTCTTTCCCTTCCCTTCCATTCCATTCCATTCCCATTAATAGAGCAGAACTAAAAAGGAGCGCAAATGTCCAGTTACCTATTTTCATGGACATTTTCACTGGATGTCCACTGAATGTTCAGTGGTGTCATTGGATGTATACATATCCAATGGATATGTATGATGGAAGT
Organism: Taphrorychus bicolor; assembly: GCA_951812265.1. Classification (NCBI taxonomy): domain Eukaryota; kingdom Metazoa; phylum Arthropoda; class Insecta; order Coleoptera; family Curculionidae; genus Taphrorychus; species Taphrorychus bicolor. The sequence goes on from OX638305.1 coordinate 17,167,347, forward strand.
CCATTGGATGTTGGATCAAGTGACAAATGTACATCCATTGGATGTACAATGGTGGTTGTCCAATGGATATCATTGAGGTCTTTATATAAAGCCATGCGAACGTCTTAAATGTGACGCCTTCTAGATGTGTAGGAGTATAACCGTTCAACTTACCGCCTAAGTGACTCTGCCACTGCTTGCTGAGGTCGAGTCACCATTGTCCATAAGACTTTTGAATGCTAATAATGAAAAGATCTAATTGGATTTTGAGTAATTTTTAGCAATTAATGTTGCTAGAAAAAGCTTAGGTCGTGTCGCCTGGGTGGTAGCTAAGGACTCATCATCAGTAAAGCATATGGTAATAACCACTCGTGCGTTATACGTCGGAGCACAGGATTATATTTTGCAGTTTGTATTCGAAAACAACTTCGACGAAGAAAACAGTGTGATGTTATGGAGGATTTTGACTAGTGCTGCCCCCCGTGATTCAATAGGTGAATGTGGAGTTGAGAATACCGCAACAGTACTCGCTTCCCAGTGACAACGATTTGATAGTGTAATCTGAGAAGTGCATCAAAGGTTTCTTCTTGAAGATCCTACCGTCTATAACTACGCATTTCATTATAAATCGGACGTATAGTGCAACCTTTCTATATCTACTCATAACCAAGTGGAACTCCTCAAGACAGGTTCCAAGGCCCTTAACTCATGGCGTTGTGTCGTTTTTTGTCCGGGCCTGATTGACTGTCTGATTGAAGTGATGTAAACTAAAGGCCTCGAAACCGGTCCTTGGAGGCACCCGTTGATCATATACACTGAACTTGTAATAAATGTGATGCACCCACCATCCAAAGTAAAAATCCGACTAAACTGTAAACTGGAAGCCAAATTTATCTTGTCCATAAACAGGATGAGCCTATACCTTTATACGTATTATAGGTATACGTATAAGAATGCGTCCTCTTTCTCTCTTTGGTCTCTCTAATTCCCAGCCCGGTCCGGGCCGGTTCTTTAGAATTTCCGATAAAAATGCGCCGTTATTTTTGCAGGCTGCTCTCTGGTCGGATTTTCTTATTTTTATTATGCCGGCCCGGCCGGTTACTGACCTCGCGCAACGTCTATGGGGGCCCCTTCGGACATGGGCGCGCACCGAAAACATTTTCGGCCTTTTTTGGCTTGCTGACTTTGCGGCGCTCCAAAGGAATATTCCTCAGTGGCGTGTCCAACCACCTGACCCCCTGATTAAACTAGCTACCCAGCTAAGAAGGGCTGGCTTAGTAATTCTCAGTAACTCTAACTGAAAGAATAACTTGAGTTGAAGTAATCGAGGAAGACATACCTGAAGGATGCAAGACTCCAATAAATTATCATGAGGAACCCCTGTAATATGCGTCATTAAGACGTCTTTTAGACGACATCATTTACTCACAAAGATTTAATGATGGGGAGATTGCTGCGGATGTGTTCTGTGACTTGACTAAGGCTTTTGGCCGTGTCACTCATGGATTCCTGCTAGTGAAGCTGGAGTGGTGTGGCTTCCAGATCGATATCCTAGTCTGGTTTCAATCTTACTTGAAAGTCAGAAAGTTGTGTTTGGCGGTTCGGGTGATTATGGGCTGGAGTTCCTCAGGGTTCGGCCCTTTTCCTCATTTACGTTAAAGATTTATCATTGGTTGTGCGCGTTGGTAGGTGCGCCTCCTTTGCCGACGATACAGCCTTAATCTGGAAATAGCAAATTGAGAGTCTTGAAGACCAAAGGGCGGCATGACTTGGAGAGGGTCAGGGAATGGTGCGAGACCAATGCGCTTTGCTTTAACTTCAATAAGACCAAATTATTGACCTTTAAGTGTAGTATGCTTTTGTCAGGTTTGAGGTATACCATACTGATGAGCTCCAATAAGAGCGAAACCGGTCTACGGTTCCTCTGCCTGATAGAGAAATGAGTTTGATACTCTGTTGAACGTCGTCCTCAGACGGTATAGGTACGAATCTCGGCCATGTGTCTGTGGGAAGCGACAACTTCGGCAGAAAACTGGCTTGGTTTCGCTTCAATATTTTCTCGCATGATCTAGTGGAAGCATCTGCCGTCGTCCGATGGCGCCACTTACATACATACACAGTGCCTTGAGCAAGAGAGGAGACCAAGTATTATTCGAACTCGTATTTCTGTCAGGTTTGAGGTATATCATACTGATGAGCTCCAATAAGAGCGAAACCGGTCTATGGCTCCTCTGCCTGATAGAGAAATGAGTTTGATACTTTGCTGAACGTCGTTCCCACGAATCTTGGCCATCTGTCTGTGGGAAGCGACAACTTCGGCAGAAAACTGGCTTGGCTTCACTATAATTTCGCATGCCCCAGTGGAAGCACCTGCCGTCGTCCGATGCCGCCACTTGCATACAAACACAGTGCCTTGAGCAAGAGAGGAGTATCTCAACCAATATCTCGGCCAATGACTGTCGATGGCTTGTTGCGCTCTTCGCGCCATCAGAGAGCGCTTAGGCCCTTCAGTTGCAAAAAGGGAATGGATTCCCTTCGATTGGCCACCTTGAATTTAAGCAGAATGGAAGTCCATGAATTCGTTTTGAGTTGTATTACTTTAAACATCAAGAAGAAGTAATGGAGCCAATATTAAATTTGACTGCATTTCAAAATGATTTTTGCATGAACCGTAGATCTTGGGGAAAAGGAAGGTAGTGGGGTAGGGAAAGAAATAATCAAAGTTCTTAAAATTTCATGCAAAAATCTGCTAAAATTGACGATAGAATGCAAAAAAAAATTAAACATAATTTTCATAACAAATCTTGAATATTTTGTTTCTGATAGTAATCTCTGAAGCAATTTAGCGATTTTTTAATTAAGAAATGTAAATACGAAAGTCATTATGATTTGTACAAACACATGCCTCCTCATGCTCAAATCCTAGCGCAAACTTAATAATTTATGCACCATAAACAGCTGCATATAAGTTTTCAAAAGTATGTTTCCACCACACTGACCAGCTCAACGTCCGCAAAAAGCTTTTAGCTTTTTTTCCCTTAAAACGCAGCCGTTTTCCAAGTCAATTTGGGTCATTACACTTTAAACAAGCTTGGTACTTATATCCATTACACATGTTGGTACACTGCGTGTACGGCGGCTTGTCAACAAAAACTTAAGGTACCTTTAAATGGTTCCATCCACTTATAAGGGGGAATGCGCCGGCCAGTAGTACCGCTCAAACAAAGACGAATCAAATTAGTTAATACTTTAAAATTACACCATGACTATGGTCAAGCTGATTTTTTTAAAGCATCATAGGGACGGAATTTTTGGAAGTATCTGAATTTTAACTTTTTTTTTTATTTTATTGTATGTTATTAGTACTTGAAAACGGTTTTCTCTTATATAATATGTCTGATGATGTTCATAAGAGCAAAACTAGAAAAACCGACAAGGAAAAACATTTTTATTGGTGTGTCCTAATATTTAGTTTCCTTTAAAGAATTTGGACGATTTCTAGAATACCCTTAAAATTTTATTAGAACTTAATTGAGTTTCTCCAAAAACATCAAAATTAGCAATTTTAGAGGAGCTCTAATTATAAGCAGAATTTTAAAAAAATTTAAATTCGTATATTTAGACGCTTTAAGTAATATTTTATCCGGTTTTGGCCCTGATCATGACATAAATCAGCTTCAAGCATAAATTTTTACATGCTTCGAGTCATTTTTAATGATTTATGTAAGGAATCCTGACACGACTTTCTCAAAAATACCAGATTTTTATTTTTGAGGTGGTTTTAGTAAAATTTGGCATTTTCTGATCTAAAATTTAATTTTACCTAAAATAACATTAAAAGATTCGAATTTTCTCAAAAACATCAAATTTTGCATTTTTTTGACGCTTTGAGTATAACTTTTAACCGGTTTGACCATATATTACTAATTCTATTTCTTGTTTTTCGTATTATTTACCTTTAAATTAGAGTTTTTATAGTAATTATTAATAGACGGAATGTTTTATTAGCGGTTTTAATGTCCAAAGGGGGGGGGGAGTGTTACGACTTTTTTCACATTTCTCAACTTTGACCCCCTAGAACTTAAGAACGCCTAGACCTATAGGAGTGAATCCAAGTATCTAGCTGATAAAATCAACAATACAGCGCAAGTTGACCACGCGGACAGCGTTCTCTCTTTGATGGCAGCAACTAGACACTTTTCCCCCACTAATGTAAAACTAGATATTTTTTTGTTTCATTTGTTAAGTTAACTAGTAGTTTACCAAATTTCAACTTTTCTGTTATCAGTTCACTGAATGCATATTTTTCACTTGTTAACATGACCAGCTGGGGCATAATTCACCACTCTCAAGTCAGCTGGATACGTTTTTCTATTTGTTTACAGCATAATAAACAAGTCAACAAAGTTTCAGCTTTTCTAAAATAAGTTTTTTTCTATTATTTTTTTACGTGTCGAAGAGGGTGCCGCAGCTACACCCCCCGGAAATGCGCCAGCTGGAGATCGATTCCCTCATTTTTGATACGAAATTAAGCGGAAGAAAACATTTTCAGTTTTTCTAAAATGACTAACACTAAACGGTCGCTGGCTCCCAGTCTATTAAAATTCAGCATCTGTTATATAAAACTTTTTCATCTAAAATAAAAAAACAAGCAAGGTAACGTGGGCGCCTTTTGTAACGGGACATCCTGTAATTGTTTGTCATTTCATCCTGTAGATTTTATATTTTTTAAGTAAAAAAATATGAAATACATCATTTATATTTTCATCTTAATGATATTGTCACGTCCGTCCGTCGGTCCACAGAGATTCGGGCCGAAGCGGCAACGCCGAGCACCGACGGCGACCCCGGGAACCCATCTAGACTAAGCGAGAACCGGGAACAGTCGCCTCCGTTCTCGAAAGTACGAGGGTGTGTTCAGGCCGGGTATTTAAAGCAGCAAGGCGCGCGAGATGGGATCGAATATATAGTGCAGTGCAGTAAATACACGAAATAAGCGAACAGTGCGAATTGTTAGTAGAGAGTAACTGTGTTTTAATCGTATTGTAATATTTAAAAGTAAATTAAAGTGTGTAGTTAATTGACGATAAATTATTGGAACCAGTATCCCGTAACAATATTTTCATATTACTGATATATCCGAACGCTCCAAATTTTTATTTTTACACCATTTGAGTAGGTTTTCACCAAAACACCAAATTTGCATTTTGCAAGGATTTGGAATCAAATTTCACTTATTTTGCTAAAAAAAATGTGTTTTTACCATTCATTTGAATTACTTTTGTCTTCATTCTAAAATCGATTTTCTGAAAAATATCAAAATTTTTAGGCGAGGTGGGTAATTTAAAACCGATTTTAGTCCTAATTCTAAGCTGATCTTCTCCAAGGACGGCACATTTGCATTTTCAGACGCTTTGAAAATTATTTTAACCGATTTTGATCTTAATCCCAAACTGCTTTTTTTTGCAAAAACTTTTAGTTTACATTTTTGACGTTTTGAGTAATTTTAGGCGATTTTCGTCCTAATCTTAATATGCAATTTTCAATCAAATCAAGACAGTATTTTCTAATCTTTAAATTTTGGAAATATAACCAAAAACACTGGCAGCGTTCAAATTTATACAAGAAGTAATCTGTCTGATTTCCATGCCCACCTTTAATGAAAACCTTTGTATTATAGGTGTCCAATATCGAGTACCTACTATAATACATGACCATGCCTCTGGTAAGTGTAGTTCCTCGAAACAGTTGTTGAAAACATACCAAAGGTCTTGCGGTACACCTGCACGTCCGTGGGGAAAATGAAGAAAAACACCGAAAACTGCGTTCATTGGCATTCTTGTGAATTTCGAGGCGATTATAAGTGGTTTTTGTTGTATGAGAAAGAAAATTAAGTGCATATTTGAAATCGCAACGGATGTTCTTTATAAATATTTAGAGAATGTGTTTCAATGGTTGGCTCATAACTACATAATTCGTACAGTGCGCACAGTTTAATAGTGCGGTTTCGAGGAACGTGATTGTTTCATTGAAAGCCCATCGGTTTTATGACCTTCTTAGCAGAAATCCCTCGTAATAACGTTTCAATTCACTTGCTTTTTACCCGACAATTTCGGACCAAATATTCAATCGGTCAGCAACAGACGAGCAGAAAACGAACAAAAAGGATTGGAAGACTGCATTTTACCTTTTGGTTTTGTTTTGTTCACGTCAGAGTCCAGAGAGAAGCAGATTTTCTTTTTCAATTCCATATCGCAATTCAACAAGTCAAGTAGATTGATAATTTTGATAAAGAACCCCAAATACACCCTTAAAACTCTAAGAAAAATTCAGGTATACTATTTCGAGCGAGGTGATAGATCATCATTGGAAAACCGACCGATTTGGCCATTTTTCTTTGTCTGGATACAGCTTCGGGCCTTCTGCTTGTCATGTTATTGTTCAGCTACAAAACCTAGAAAATAACGGGTCATCGATCACCATAATGTCTAGAAATAGAACACCACCCAATCATCTGGCGTAAGACTGAAAAGCTATGTATACTTGGTTACGTGTTGTTCGGCCCTCGTAGATTGAGGGAATTTTTACGCCCCCCTGTCCATATCAGATAAAAATATTGAATCGGTCAAAAACAAAAGGCCAGTAGGCAAAAAATAATAAAAAACCTTCCAGAAAACTAAAACGTCCCTCTTTTCTCGATCCCGTTTTCAGCTTTTGTCTTGTTTTTGTTGGGCGTCAAACTCCCAGACAGCAGCAGCAGCAACAGATTTTTCAATTACCCGTATTTCTACTTGACACCCACCCCATCCACCCTGAGTCCCCATCGACGATGTTTCTAAATCGTACGATTTTAATTTTATGCCTTTATGATTTTTCTTTCGCCGCGGTGGTATTGATTGCTTAAATTTAATTTGGAATTCTACCCACTCGTATACATCCGCCATCGTCAGATATCGGCAGGATTAATTCGAATGCTGTTCTCCAGAAAATAAAACGAATTGATATGCATTATAGACGTTTCCATTACCGCAGCAGGTGAAGGAGGGATGTAGAGGCAAAAAAAGGAACACTTTGGGGATGAGTTAGGCGGGGTGGGTGAATAAGATACATCTGGATGTTGCACTCTCCCTATCGCGCAATGCGTTATTGTATTGGAGCTCTTAAAATTTTAGCTTGCAGTTAATTACCAATTTTGTTAACACTCTTTAACCAAAATAGGTCGGTGACGTTTTATTTAACCAGAACATTATTTCATATTGTTACGGGATATGGGTTCCAATAATTTGTCGTCAATTAACTACACACTTTTATTTACTTTTAACTATTACAACACGATTAAAACACAATTACTCTCTACTAACAATTAGCACTGTTCCCTTGTCCGCTTATTCACTACACTGAACTATCTCGTTCGGTTTGCTGGTTTATATACCCGGCCTGAACACACTCTCGTACTTTCGGGAACGGAGGCGACTGTTCACGGTTCTCGTTTATTCTAGATGGGTTCCCGGCGCTCGGCGTCGCCGCTTCGGCCCGAACCTCTGGGGACCGACGGTCGGGCGTAACATTTCCTCTCTCTTAGCTTGATCGTCCCGATCAGAGAAATTTCCACGACTGTAAGTCTTTAACCGTTCAAGATGAACCACATTCATCTTTGCTCTAGGGGTACGTTGGATACTGTATACCACGTCCTTGATCCGTTTGACCCTCCCATGGTACAGCCAAACCAAGTCACCTGCCTTAAATCTTGTGGAATTCGCCCTTAGGTCATATCTGGCTTTCATCAGAACTCTGGCAATATTTATCTTTGTCTTCACGTTTCTCGATGGATTTCCTTTAATCTTTCCCGAAGTTCATCAGCATAGTTATGGACATCTTGCACCGGTTCTTCTGGTGATCCGTACACCAAATTTACCGGATGACGAAGTTCTTTACCAAATATAACCTTGGCAGGGGTATGTCCTGTCGTGTTATGCACTGCACCAGCCATCATTAGAAGAGGCAGAAATGTGTCTCAATCTTTCTAGTGGTCCGCTACCATTTTGCAGAGGTATTGTTTCATGGTTCGATTGAAATGCTCGACCATGCCATCTGATTGTGGATGGAGCGGAGTTGTCTTTGTTTTCCGGATTCCCAGAAGTTCCATGTCAATCTATTGAAGAATTCGTCAACCAAGACCCCGAATGACAAAAACCTCCAAACAATCCATTGTGCATTTCTCGCAAGACATCTTTCCGTCTACTTTCTGGTACGATAAGCTGGAGCGTGGCACTTTTTCCGTCGAGGCTTTCCCAAGTCCTCTTCAGTAAACCATTCTGAATCGCCAATGAATCCCATTGAGCCCACATAGCTTTTACTTCCGGGCTCTTATCTGCTATGTCCTTCCAATCAGGTCCTTGATTTTCCAACTTCCATTGACGTATTAACACCACAGCATTTTCGGTAGTTTTTCGACCTTCATTTGTTCAATGATCCAATGTTCATCGACGTCAATCCTGGTTTTTCTAAGAATGCTTGGTTTTTCTCGTTGTTCTACTCGTTGGCAGTGTCGACATTCCCCTTTACAAGCCCTTCGTGATAATGCATCTGCGTTACCATAAGATCTGCCTGGACGATGTTCAATTTTGCCAGGGATGGTGAGGCTTCTTCCAAGCTGTCCAATCCTAATGATCCTGGGGGCTTCCGTGGGACCAGTCCCGGTTCTCGTTTATTCTAGATGGGTTCCAGGAAACGCGGTCGTCGCTCGAAGTTGCCGCTTAGGCCCGAATCTCTGTGGACCGAGGGTCGGGCGTAACAATATGAAGACTTTTCATACCAGGAATGTTTGAGGCAAGGAGCGTTTTATACCAGAAATTTTAAACCTAAAAAAATAACAATTCAACTAACGTGTAAAAATGTAATTTTCTACGCGACTTATTTTCTACATTTTCTACCTGTGGTCATGTACGAAATTAATTAAAATTAATTATCAACAAACAACTTTAATTTTTGTCCAAGATACATCAAAATTAGTGGCTGAAAGTAATTTGGAAAATTTGGAAATAAAAAATTATGAAAAAAAATTTTAAAAATACTTAAAATATATATAAAACATTCCGTTCTCTACCGCAGATGTAAACTTTAAAACATTAAAGAACCACACATATCAAAAATAAAGGTCACTCATTCACTTATCTTCGACACTCGTTACCTTTGAAATTCTCTTTTTTTTACACCTATCTTCTCTCGGCACGTATTGAGAATATGCAATAACAAGTTGGTCAGCAGAAATCTTGAGTTGGTTTGTTTATGGTGTGCTTTTATTTGTCTGGGCGTCATTTTTTTTTATAGTATTTGCAAATTTTTATACCCTATACTATCCAAAATTAAAATCAACGCTCTATTTATCATAAAACTAATCGAATTAACGCAATAAATTCAATAATATAGATTTACATGCTAAAATCCTAAAATTCCATATTACAAAATTTTTTGGAAAACTCTGTACTACCTAAAACGTAAATATATATACCCTATCTACCATAAAACTACTAGAACCACCGAATAAAATCGATTACTATTGATTAACACAGAAATATTACAATATTTCTATGTTAAGCATATGGGGCTCTCAAACCTGCCCAAAAATCTAAATTTTGAGATCTAAATCGTGCATTGCGGCCTTTAACAGCTGATATCTCGTTTCGATGAATATTTATGGTAGAATCTATAAGAAGAGCTAGGGAAGTAGAAGAATAGAGCTACACGTAGAGCCCATTTTTGAATGTCTGCCTAGAACAATAAGTGAGCACGGGTGGTCCAAAAATAAGCTACAAATTTTGCAATTTTTTTAATTTATTTTCTCGAAAACCGTGAAAGGCAGCTTTTTTCTGATTCAGGTATCTGATAGTAGGTACTCAATGACCTCTTCATGCATCATAGCAACCTCCATATCATACAACCTTACGGTTTCCAAGATAAACAGCAAAATGTAAAAATTGCAAAAATTTCAAAGGGTCGTGAAAATTTTTGGCCAAAATCGATTGTCATAGATATTTTCTCAGAAATAGTCTCATATGAAAGAGGGGACAAAAATGTGTTAAAAATATGCAAAATTGGAATTTTCAATAACTCTCTTCCCCTTCAAAATGGCGCCTAAAATGTAATTTTTTCTCTCCACGGTCTTCTAGTTGACCGTATACAACCGAGGTGGACCACGTTTTCGTAAAAATCGCAAAAAATTACCTTACTATTTTGGACAAATTTTCTTAACTGTCTTTGGACATTTTTTAACCACTCTGTATTAAAGTGACACCTTTGGTGGAATAGGATTAAAAGTGGCCAAGTACCTGCCCTTTCCTCTAGTACCCTTCTTATTGGGCCAGTCGTTTAACCAAGGGGGTCCAGAATGCTAAGAAGTTGACAATTACAAAAATTTAAAAAAAAAGCGTTCCAGCTTTGTAAATTTTTCTAGATGTTTAGTTAGAACATATCAGGATTAGCTTCAAAATTTATTATCTACACGTATGGGGAAATCTACCCATGGGGAACCCTATACCCCACATAGTCCCGGATCTACGGTAAAGACGTAAATTTGGTAATCTATAAAACCCCATTTTTGACTTTGGTACGGCACTGGTCAGCCCCCCCCCCCCCCCCCCCGGCGCACGTATCACCAAATCAACCACATTTTTGGAAAGCTTGTTCATTTCTGCACTTATGCCCCTGGAACGAAAATCCCGTCAAATGAGCAGTTTATTGAAAGTTATAGTTATAAGCGTCGAAATGGGAAAAATACTTAATATCTACAACCAAAATCGCTGCTGAGAGACAGCTTTATTACCTTTAAAATTTTAATTTTTTTATGCCCATCTCCTTTTAGCACATGTTGAGAAGATACGATAAAAATGTCAATGTCAAATTTCCAACGCCCACTTGACGACAATAATAAGTGAATGGCTTATATGTACATGTATACTCTTATAGACACTAAAAAAATAACTTTGATTAATTCGTTCCGAGGGTGAAATCAATGGTGAATTTTAGAGTACACCAATTAGGAGTTTAATGAAATTTGGTGGTATTCAAAGGAATTTAAGCAGAATTATATGGACGTTTTGGACATTTTTTTCTTCACTTCAAAATTCGTCAGTATGTTTCTCTAAACTACCTTTTATAGTCATTGTGTGTTGAGCTGACTGTTGTCACATGCGTCATTTTCAAAAATTTAATGAAGGATAATCTTGGTAGACAATTACCATTGAGTTGGGTTAAGAAGTAAAGTGCATGAGAAATTGCAACCTTTTCAACCTAAGAACCAAGTTTGAAGAAAAAAAGAGCGAATTTAGTGCTTTCTCGACTGAATTTGCAGAAACAGAGTACCATACCCTTAACCACTTCTTATTGTTATTTATGGGTTGAGCTGACTGAGGTCACGTACGTCATTTTCAAACGGTTGATAGAGCAATATCTTAGTGGACAGGTACCACTAAATCGGGTTAAGAATTAAAGTCCAAAAAAATTTTTTTATTATTCAAGAACAATCGAAAATTGTCAAAAATTAATTTTTTTGGATATTGGATTTTTTTGACGAGACATCAAAAAGTTTCTTCATTAACTTTTTATGTCCTACAACACGCCATTAAAAATATCACTTGAAAATAAAGTTTATTCTTTAGGTCTTTCCAAAAATAAAAATCCATCAGTGTCAAGTCCGGTGAGCGAGCAGGCCAGTGAGTAGGTTGTGTAGTAAGTATTAAAAATTGGTATGTTGTGGTCAGGACAACCATTTTGTTGTAACCAAATCGTGTTTTTGTGTTCATCAAAAAAAGCTGATTCAACATTTGCGTTAAAAAGTGCAGCACAGTATATAAAATAACAAAGCAGAGGAGGGCTCCAAGAAACATGAAACGTCCTATAAGAAATTTTTAACAGTATGTTATAAAACAAAATAGATGTTGTTAAAAAGTGCTTTTTTATTTCGTCCCAAAACTAAAAACAAATTTCGATGAATTAAAAATTTTCTTTACAGAGCAGACATGAAAAATTGGTGGTATAGTGTGAAGTTTAATGGAATTTAAGTAGGAATTTAAGGTGAATTATATGGAATTTTGATGTACACTTTTATGAAGTGATTTTCCCTTCGATTCGTTTTAACCAAAATATTAATATTTTTAATTGAATTTGCATTCATGTCGGTTTAAAAAACATAGCGTCACGTGTGTGCAGTTTCGACATTTTCTACGTATTCTACATAATCGATAAAATTTTCTACCTGCGCGTAGAAAATTAATTTTCTACGCGTTCTTACCCAACCCTGCCAGGAGAGACTAAAACTAAACCTCTTTCCCTTCTTTCCTACTTCTTCTCTACCTTTCCTACTATCTATGAGATTTCTCTTTCTCATTCCGTTACTTTTTTATTCATTATTAGACCACATATTATTACCATCTCCTTCGGGATTTCACGCCTTCCTTCTACTGGAAGTTGTGAGTTTCAGCCATTTTCAGCCCTTTGTCTGGTTTTATTTCTAAGCTTTCTACACTTTTTTGCATGCAAACAATTGTGCATTTCTTTATGATCAATCCTGCAATTGTCTCACTCGGTCCTATTCCTTTTCTTCAGGTATGCACGTCACAGACCCCATGTCTTGTCATATAATGATTTACTAATTCCTTTTTGTTTTGCGTCTATGCCTATATATTCGGGATCATTTTTTTTGTAAATCCTGTATGTCGGTCGCATTTCTTTTGCTGATCTATCATAAGCTTTTCAATTGTGGCTTTTTTTACCTCTTTGCAATTTTTCTTATACAGGGTGTCCCACATAAAAAATGAACACCATACGAGAATGCAGCAGATACAAGGTTCTGCAAAAAACTTTTGAAAATATCCGTAAAAAACTACAATTTCAGAATTTCCTTTTTGCTTAAAATTCTAAAGGTTATTTTGGGTGGAAAGATAAAATTAAGACGAGATTTTTCTTAACTCGACAGGGGCAACAGTTTTTAAGCTAACCCACATAGCAAGTGACATTCATATAGGTACCAGGTGTATATTCATATACCTGACATATGTCTGGTCAACCCTAAAAAGTATATGACTTTCGGAATATACCGCAGATGTCCCATCATATGAACAACTTTTCATATCTTCACATTCATCCGAAATATGCTCAGAATTCAGGATGTGCATAGCATATTTTTTTTATATTTTATGTTCTTTAATTTACCTATTATGTATTCACTACTTATTATGTATATGTGGAAGTTTGTTGTCGATGGTGGAATGAAACTTTTACACAGGGAATAGCCTTGAGAAAAACTCATTATAGAATCCGAAACTATGGCACTTACCTAAAGAGGAGTTTTTGATTTCCTTTCTTAAACCCACTACTCTCACGCATGAAGGTCGTGGTAAGCACATACTAAGTCATATATATCAGCATAGAATATACCAGATATAGGTATACCATCAACCGATGTGCATCATCCTACAAATGTATACCAGGTAGGTATATGCTTGGAATATTTTGTCACCATGTGGGAAGCTTAAATGAGGTGATGTTACTTACTACATCCACTGTTAGATGATGACTTTATCTGGTGTGGTGAAAGAGGACATCAAAAAGAAAACAAAAACCCGTTGGATTCACTCCAATCGGTCCACTTGTTCCACTAAATAGAATATATACCCCCCTCTCTACTTGGTCAACAGGTCAATCTCCTCTATGAACGTAACAACCATAATAAGAGTGAAATTAGTCCCATACGAGTATTTTTTTCCGAATGGCTTCAAAGCACATTCTAAAACTCGACTACCGAAGAGGTCTATCTCCCGCCAAACTACTCAACCTACGGGACTTTCTACTGGTAGGTGGTAAAAGGGGACATCAAAAAGAACAAAAAACCGTTGAAGTCACTCCAATCGGTCTACTCGTTCTAAAATTAGAGGCGGTCAAAATTGAAAATTGGAAAAAGGAGTATACGCCCTTTTGGTCAATTTCGAGAAAATGTTGATTGTTTTTTGCTGTTTTTGAGCGGAATTAATAAGGCGATTTCAATATATCTCTATAACATAAAACAAACATAATAAAAGTAAAAATCGACCACCAAAGAGGTCTATCTCCCAAATTACTGAACCTACAAGACTTTCTTTGGTTAGAGGTGAAAGAGAACTTCAAAAATAACAAAAAAAAAATAAATTCACGACAATCGGTGTACTAGTTCTAAAATTACAGAGGGTCAAAATTGGAAATTGAGAAAAAAAAATGATAATTTTTAAAAAAATATTGTACCATCGCTATGAAGACACAGCCAAAACAAAACTTAACTTAAGCCTCGATTAAATAATGTGGGTGCAAACGAAAAAAAGTTGTTTAATTGGAAAATGTTCGCGGCATAATTGTGCGGCATCTTATGGCGTCTCTGAAAACTATAGCCTCACAAACATCTTACAGCGATCTCTCTCACTCTTCACTAGTTGCCAGCAGATGTCGCCGACTAGAAACCCTTAAATCAAACTCTGGCACTGTTGCCGTTGCCACTGCCTTCTAACCGTTTAGCGTTTAGCTCTCAGTTTACCACAAAGTATAAATTATTGTGTACTTCCTATAGTTAAAGCACCGGCTATTTTACAACAAAATTTTTTTAAATCCAAGACAGCAGAAGAATAGATTTCACACATCTGGGTAAAACCAATAATTATTACAACTACGTAAGCAGAGCTATTTGCATCAGAAAAGAAACTTGGCAACACCCAGCTGTCTCTTTTCAACGGTTTCCATGGGGCGAAGGTGGCGTTCGGCAAGTTCGGCTACTCTCGGCCGTCAGTCTTCTTCCGTCTCTGTTCATTAGTAGAACTATCTCTGTCCGTTCATCATGGCTGATATTCCCAAACAAAATCTTCGCAAAGAAATTGCCGGTAAGTGTAGTTTTTCCTTTGATTTCATTGCCTAGCTTAGAGAAAGTAGCAAAACTGAGTTTCTAATTTTTTTCTACGTAATTTTTATTAGGGGATTTTTGCGGGTTAACAGTTAAAATCGGGCACTTTACTCTTGGTGGGATAATGTATCGAGATCGGTCGGTATACAATGGCCGAACGACGCTATGTTAATGGCTCCGGATTTTTGCCTACTTTCGATCGAAAATATCTCTGAAAATACATCTCGTACGGGAATTTCGCTTAAACAAAATCGATGTAGAAATTAATTACTGATTTTCGTAGGACTTTATCTCCCCGATTTTTCATTTCTTTTACAATGTTTTTCCAATATTGCGGTGACGCTTGTAACCTTCCATATCCATGGCCGTAGGTATGGTGGAGTGCTCGACTGGTAGAGCGCGGGCTAAGGCAGCTTCAACCATTTTCTCTATTAATATTTTTGAAGTTTAGCAGATATTTGATACTTTATGTTACAGTAAGAACATATCGCTTTGTTCGCAGCAAAAAATCCCTGCGTGTGTCTGTCTGATTGTCGTCATCTCATAAGCATAAAGACGTTTTGTTTTGTTGCCGTTTGGCGAGGTTTGCGCGCAGTAGTGTAGTGGTCGATGCAGCAAACGGGCTAGCTTGATTATTACCCGATAACTGGGATATTTTACAGCCTTGCTGCTTGCTATCGATAATTATTACAACTTGATTATTCATTTCATTTATAATGGTTTGTTTCATAATGCTGATTTTCGGTATTATCAAACATAATATGATTTGATTTGCGACCTTAAACTTGTGATTTGTGAATAATTCTATCCAGCAATTTTATTCTGTATTTGTCTTGCTACACTATTTCTAATATTAATAGTTTTCATTTCACGGCCTATTTGCAAATATTATAATTGTAAATAAGTACTGAGGCAGCAGACAGCTGGAATTGCCTTGATAACAGGTAAATAAATGCAAAATTATTATTGTAAACAGTAAACATTGACCGGATTCTTGACAACTTTGGGCCCACCTAGATTCCTTCTCTTTTCCGCATGTGCTTCAAGTATCCTGACGAAAACCAACAGATGGCGCTGTGCAATTGCAATCGGGTCACCAATCAGGGTTAAGGTGCTGTTGCCTAGCAACGGCATTTTCAAATTGTAAACAATAACAGCATCTTTGCCACATTTCAAAAAATTTACTTATATTTTACCAAAAAATTACATTATAATTCAAAATAATGCATCAGCTGATTTTAAGTGGCCTTGCTACATATCCATAGGACATAGGATGACACATGTAGTGAATTTCTACATTCATCATTACTTCTCTAAACTTAACTTCTCTGTTTTTGACCCATATTTGTCCACTTCTGGACATAAACACAGGTAAATGTTCTATCTCCTTTTTTTACTGTCGTCTTTCATCACTGTCTTCAAATTTCATGCCATCATTGACATAATAAATTAAATGGAGGCGGCGAACGTTGAATTGTTATTAAGAAATTCGCGTAACAAGATGTGGCGCAAGAGAGATAGACATAGAGTAAATAGTTGACTATGCTTTCTTATGGCAATTTTGTTAATTTCAATATTCTTTTTGCTATTTTTATTTAATTTTATCAAATTTCTATGATCATGCTTGGTTACTGAACATTAGAACATTATGAAAAAAATTTAGTACACTGTTTTTAATACTCCTGGTAAATGGATATGAAAGCATGCAAGTTTCACAGCCAAAAGCTAGGCTGGGTATGGTTTTTGAACATAAAAGTATCTGTAAAAAAATAAATTTACACATTTTTTAGATTTTCTACTGCTCAAACTGTGGGGAAAAGGTAAATACTTAATTAGGATGCCGCAAAACACATTTTTATACTTATGTTTTAAATAATTTCCTCAGTGATTGAAGTGTAGTTGAACAACAGGGGACAAAGCATGCAGGAGTTTTATGCAGGAACTGGATTTTACTTTTAGGTAAGTACAATAATTGCTTTCATATTCATTATTCCAATGAAAGATGGAATAACATGTTTTAGCAGGAAAGTGCTAACCTGCTATGTTTGTTCTACCATGTTAGTTTTAGTTTCGGTTTTAATGTAGTACAGATCAGGCATCAACACACCAAATAACCTCACTCTCCACAACTATATATGGGGCGTTCATTATAAAATTTCATCTAGATTTGTTATGAAACTTTGACAGAAAAGGATGACAATCAAAATAAATGGACTTTTGTTTCTCTATTTTTTTTACATTTCACAGCCAACTAGATAAAGCATTATAATGAACACCCCATATAACTCTTATGGCTATTGCTTTCTAATACACTCTATGCAGGACATATTTCTGTAAACTATGTTCAGTTTGGCAGTATAAATTCTTCTATAGATTTGTGTCCTACTGTGAGGTGTAGGGTCATCTAATGAGGACTGAACAGATTCCAATTTTTGGACTTCTTTGCATCAACAATAAAGTCATTTCAAGAAAGCTCAAGTTCAAGATAGCCATAGGACAGCTTGTACAATGGAGTCCTTATAGTAGTAGTAAAATCATGTTACATTTTCTGTATTTTATTCACCCTGTGTTTATTTGTATAAAAAATATAAAATAAAATAATGTAAACTTAAAAAAATCAGCTTTTTTGTAATATTACTAATTTCACATCTAGTAATCCTTCTAGTTGTTTGTTTTCTGTAATAAAACCATTTATTTTTTAGACACCAAATACATTTTTTGACTGTTGATCAGGCTGAATCAAAGTAAGATAATTATACCCATCTTTTAAATTTGTTAATTTCTCGTTGTATAAGTAAGGTGTGAAGATGATTTAAGTACAGAGAGAAGCCTAGACATGAATACACGTAATATATACCTACCTAATATACTTAAATACATATAAAACAGAACTGGGAATCTACTTGTTGGTAAAGTAGTACCTAATTAGTAAATGCACCATTGGAAGTATGTAATTGTGTACATAATTTTCCATCATTTAACTGACTTTGTATCCTTCAAACAGTTCGGTTTATCTCTATACAAGAACTCCATTGTACAAGGTCATCCAATGAGAACTGCACATAACCATACTTCTTTGTACCAATAAGAAAGTTCAAACTGTCCTATGGCTACCTTAAACTTGAACTCTCTTGAAATAACTACCTTAAACTTTATCTTTGATGCAAAGGTAAATTAAGGTAAACTGGATACAAATCTATAGAAGAATTTATACTCCCAAAGGGAACAGAGTTTACAGAAATCTGTCCTTCTGCATAGAGTGTATTAGAAAACAATAGCCAGAAGAGTTATATGTAATTGTGGAGATTGATGCTATTTGGTGTGTTCATCCCCAATGTGTACTAAACTAAAGCTGAAACTAAAACTAACCTGGTAAAACAAACAGCAGGTTAGCACTTTCCTGCTAAGACATGCTACTACATTTCTCATTGGAATACTGAATATGAAAGCAATTATTGTACTTCCCTAAAAGTAAAAATCTTGTTTCTGCCTAAAACTCCTGCATGCTCTGTCCACTGTTGTTCGACTACACTTCAATCGCTAAGAAAATTATTTAAAAGAAAAATATAAAAATGTGTTTTGCGGCATCCTTATTAAGTATTTATTTTTTCCCCACAGTTTGAGCAATAGAAAATCTACAAAATGTATGAACTTATTTTTTTACAGAGTTACTTTTATGTTCAAAAACCATACTTAACCTAGCTTTTTGCTGTGAAACTTGAATGCTTTTATATCCATTTACCAGGAGTATTAAAAACAGTTTACTATTAAATTTTTTTTATAATGTTCTTCTAATGTTCAGTAACCAAGCATGATAATAAAAATTGGATAAAATTAAATAAGAATAGCAAAAAAAAAATCGAAATTTACAAAATTCCCATAAGAAACAATGTCAATGCATGCCATTAATCATTTTGGTTTTATTAGTCTTATTGTGCATCCGTTTTTGTTCTGTCTAACAAAGTGTCCTATCCAATGCCACTTCATCCTTTTAATTTGTTTTATTACTTCTCTAACTTTCGGTTTTCTCTTCACCTCCATTATTTCTTAATTTATCTCTCAAAGAAGTATATCTAGCTATCTAGGATAATTTGTTTTTTGTTTTGTTCTAAGCTTGTTGGCATTTTCCTTTTTATTAGCGATATATGATTTTACATATGAGCTTGTTATAATAGGTATTAATCAACAAGATGAGTTGATAATGTATTGCAACTTACCAAAAGATCGCCACTAGAATCGTATGTTTTCACTCTTATTTGCTTAGTTTATGCAATGGTTTCAGTTTTGGACTGGACATCGTTCTTTATATATCATTCTGCAGGGAAGTAGTATCATCATACACACCCTCTTTTTTATAAGAATTGAGGACGCTATCAACAATAGTAATTACATTTCCGATTTTTAGTAAGATTCAACATGTTATAAAGTCATCACTGTATTTACATTAAATTTGTCTCAAATCTTCCTCCCCCCCTCAAGAAAAAAAAAACAATATCTTGTTAAGCTGCAAAATCACTGTGGTTTTATTTTTGCAGCTATCCTTAAGGACGCTGACTTAGCCGCTACATCAGCCAAGAAAGTCCGTCAAGAGTTGGAAGAGAAACTGGGCGTGAAACTAGCTGCTCGCAAGAAGGAGATTGACGACCTAGTTATGGAGTTTGTCAGTTCCAAGAACGGCGACAAGAAGGCCGACGGTTCCGAGGACGAGCCAGAAGCTGAAGACAATGAAGAAGAAGAGGAAGAGGAGGAAGAAGATGTAAGATTAAATGAAAATTATCGGTGACAGGTTGACCTGTTTCTGAGTTAAATATGCCAAATCTATACCTCTAAATTAAGAATTAAATTAATTTTCATTTACACTAAATTACCTAACACTTGTCAAAGTTAAATGTCAACTTTTAGTTGGACCCGTTTATACTTCCATTTAATAATTAATAATGAAAGTCTAAACAGATCTACAAAGGTACACATTTAACTTCGACAAGTGTTAATTTATTTTAAATAAAAACTAGTTTAATTCTTAGTTTAGAGGTATGAACTAGGCATTATAGTGCTGCAAAGTGTATGGATTTGTTAGTGAAATTGACGAATCCAATCAACGTCAATTTGCTTTTGCTATCATATGTATGATGGAAGTTATGTATCTCTAATTATTAGCAATTGATGATTTAGTTTAATGCTAACTCTAATACTTGTTTTTTGTCATAACCAAAGTTATTTTTTAATGTTGTAGTTGTAAGTTTTTATCAAACTTAAGATAATCAATAATAGTGAACCCATGGCATCACAAATTCTTAGCTGCTGTTGATTTACGTGCAATACTTAGGCGGTTTGAACCTCTGCTAAAAAAATTTTCAAGCTTTCTAAATAATTTTACTTGTTAGTCCCGTGATTATCTTTTTTTGTTATTTTTCTAATTCCTATTTAAAGGTCAGATAATACAAATTTTATAGGCTTCACAAATGCCTCAGAAAATGTTTACACTATGTGAACAAGTGACGTCACGTCCTGGCAATTTCACGGCCATACTTGTGTGTCTCCTTTCTAACTCGAGGAAACAAAGCTATAAGAATTATCGTCTCTCCATTATCTGCTACGTCTTTAAACTGCGTACTTAAAAACGATACATCACTAGGATGAATCCGACTCTGAGAAGAAAAAGAAGCGTCCTTCCACCGGCAAAAAGCCCGCTGCCAAGAAGGCTAAAAAATCATCCGAAGATTCGGCCAGCGAGGGAAGCGAGGGTGAATCCGAGGAGGAATACTCACCGAAAAAGGCCAAGCCAGCCAAAACCCGCAAGCTGCCCCCTAAGAAGAAGAAGGGCTCTGAGTCAGACTCTGATGAAGATTGGGGCAAGAAGAAGGGAGGCAAGAAAGGGGTAAGTCGTTACTTGTATTATACTTAATAATATAGCAGGTATTTAAATTAATGTGTGAATGTATTCATATATCCCTTAGTTTACTAAACCTTGAACCGCATTAATGCGTACGTGTTAAATCTGAAATATAATGCTTGCAATGCTGCAGTTTCCATTCATTGAAGAGAAAATGTCAAATAAAACACAGGCCAAGGAAGTGTGATTGACTTTTTTCATGAACACGGCCGATTTTCCTTAGCGATGCCATGTTGGTAATATCTATGTATAGATACTGCTTTAAGAGGTTATGAACTGGGTTATATGTTTTGCAGGTTTGATAATACAGGGTTTGACAAAAGTTTTTATATTTTTGTTTTTGTCAATCTTTACAACTTAAACATATTACTTGCTTACAACTATTAGTATTGTCTAAAAGTCGGTGCGTATCCTGGCGAATTTTCCCCCAAAATGTCCCTAAATTTCTTATACAACTGACAATCAACTTTACCTGAACTAACCTGAATAATCCTGCAAATTAACATTTTGAGATTCTACCCCACGGTTTAGCATCTAGCTGAAAAATATGGAAACTTTCCATGCACTAGCACTGCTGTCCTATATCCCAAAAACTACTACTTGAAAGTCCAATGACTCAGAAACTGTAAAATTGAAGAGCTTATGATAACAACCATATCAAATTCTTGTCACTGGTCTTAAAGTTGAACTCATGCCACATTGGAAATTAGTATTAAAAGCTTGCAGCCTTGTCATAGAAAGCATAGCAAGTTTTTTCTATTTTCCACGTTTTTTTATGAAATTAATGTCAACAAAAGTGCGAATATACAGTCTCTTTCTCGATGAAGTTAATTGAACATGATCCTAACAATTAATAGGACGGTCTATAATTTCCTGTGGTCTCCGTTTTATCAAAACTGAATAATTTAGAGTATTTTACCAGATTGGTTTTAAAAAATTGACATATGTTAGGGTGGCAAACGAGGAGGTGGTGGTGGTTACACCAAGCAAATGCAGTTGTCACCCGAATTGGCCTCGTTGGTCGGCTCAGATACCATGGCTCGTCACGAGGTGGTCAAGAAAGTCTGGTCCATCATTAAGGAGAAGAACTTGTATGACCCCAAGAACAAGCAGTATGCCATTTGTGACGACGCCCTGCTCAAAGTCATCGGAACGAAACGCTTCAGGACGTTCGGTATGATGAAATATCTTAAAAATCACTTTATCAGTTAAGCTGTTTTCCGTGGCTCTCCATTGTGAGTTTTGATACAAATTTGTAAGTTTTTTTTAAAGTTAAGGTGTTTTCCGTTTTTCTTTTTTACATCTATTTGGGAGACATGCACATTCGGTTAATTAATTGAGAAGCTTTTCTCGTTTCTAATATGTGTTCCTTCTTTAGTAGTTTTAGGGTGACTTTTACAACTATCAGTAAAACTTCAGTTTGAAGTTAAAATACCAGTAATAACGTAGATCGCATTGTTACCTGACAGATAAACAATGCAATCTACGTCATATCTGGTGTTGTAACTTCAAACTGAAGCTTTACTGATAGTTGTAAAAGTCGCCCTTATTAATCATGCAAAGTAAAACTGATAGTCCAGTGTAATATGTGTTTAGATTTAAGAATTTTAAACGTTGCATCGATATGCGTAGTTCGTGCGGGCTGACACGGGGTTTTCGACCTGTCTAGGCTATATAACGTTCATGGGAATAATGGTTGCCGAATTAATTTAGGTGTCTATGCTACTAGAACAGTCGTAAATGTTCCGTAGTTCCCCAAACTGACTTTATATCCAAAGACAATATGAAGCGTTTCACAAATTGACACAAAGTTATGCTATTTAAATAGAGTTGCAAAAAAAAACAGTTATTATCAACACATGGGATATAAAGTCTGGTAAGTGGTTTTCCCTCCGTCTCTCACTGTGCTACACGTTAAAATCAATTTGTAAGTGTTTACATTAATTTAAAACAATGTATATTCCTAATTCGTAGTTCGGCATGTGAATTAAAAGACTTATTATGTATGGTAACAGAGAGTTTTATTAAAAAGATGCATCCAAAATAGACAATAGACTCGTCAAGGAGTTTCTTAGTGAAAATGATGCACATCCCTATTAAATGCTTTAAAATATTTTTACAAAGTGTAAAAAATAGACATTCACAAGCACACATTTTTGATGATTCTTCAACTTGTAACCGCGATATTACTTGGCATAAGTTTCATATTCCAAGTTCCAAGAACATTTAGTATTTTTGTGTAGAAGTGTGTGGTGAAGTTCCAATCTGTTAGTATCTAGGGCTTTGAACCAATCTTGCATTCGTTACTTGCAAGTTGCTTATTCAGTTTTTCTTGAAAGTGGTTTCATTTGTTTTCCGTCGACTGACTAATAACAGGTTTGTTTAAGGTACGATTTCTTAGCCAAAATCGTTCATTAATGACTCCCATTAATGAACGGTTATGTCTATGTCAATTCTATTTCTCTGTTTGCAAAATCAACAAAACACTGAGTTCATTGCTGAGTAAGTACCAGGACCGTGTATATTGTCGTTTTACTTAACATTTACTCGACAGAGAAAGATAGACAAACTCAATTTTTATCTTTTTACGGATTGATAGGCATTGGATAGAAAAAACCTGACATCTGTCATTTTGTATTGATTCTATCAATGTCATCCATCGTATTTGACATATAGGGGGCGAATTTCAAATATTCAACAATACTTCCATGTATGGTGGGGTGCGTCCACGCGTCAGTGTCACTGACCTTTTCTTTCAACTTGAATTATGATATAATATTTTAATCCAAAATAAATTTTCTTTAAGAACAATGACCAAGTTGCAGCCGACGGAAAAGTATTGTAACCAACTCGTATATTAATGGGCGATTAATAATCTCAACTCTATAAACGATCTCGATTATTAAACGCCTTCATTAATGCATTAATTTCGATCTTCTATGAGTTCTGTGTCATTAAATTTTGCCACAACTTGTAGCATAAACTTCGTTTGATGACACGACATGACGCCTGAATTATGCCCGTAGTTATAGTCTTGACTTAGCTCCGAGTAAGGCCGGATTTTCATGCATCCGCTAGTCCGATGAAAAACCTTCGAAAAACGATTTTGACAAATTTTCAACCAATCACAAGTTTATATTTAATCAAATTTGGACACATCGGACGTTTTTCATCGATCGACGGATGCATGAAAATCAGTCTTTAGCCTCAAGTCTGACTTTGATATTTAGTCTCCTTTTAAAATACATGGACTTACGTCAATCATTTCTGATTAAGCACGCGCTCGTGCTCAAGTTGCTACTATGAATACGGGCATTAGATCTTTTTGGTTCTTATCTAATTTATCAGGTTTTATCACTTACATCATTATTTACACCCAATAGTGATTTTTCCTATGACTGTGTCTTTCTGCTTTGCTTTTCGACTTTCAATTTTTTTTTCACCTCTTTCATTTTATTTTTTTCTTGTCCCAAGTGACATTAGTGCATCCTATATCGTTTGTCGTTTTTTCCTCTTCTTTTCAAAGTTTTCGGGCCAATTCGACAGATTCTTTAACTGCCTGCAGATCTGCCAGTAGTTCACCATTTTGAAATTGTACTTGTAGTCAGTCCTCAATCCACTTTTGCTTTCCTATATGCTCCAAATATTGCCCTGGGTCCGGATAATTGAAGCGGTAATCTTCGAAGGCATTTATTTTTCTAAAAGAAAAAAAACAATTTTGCTATGACCAAACCTAGAAATTTGAGTTTGGGTCGTGTGGTCTGCTGTCTTGCCATTGTCTCATTGTTGACACTGTTATTTTTATTGTTTTCTTCAGCATTCTTTTGTAAAGTATTTTTTTTTTAAGTTACTTCTGCTTTCTTAATAGTGGCACTCCATCTTTGCCCTTGTGGACTTTTCCAATTATTGCCATTGGCCACTGGCCAAGACTTATTTTATCTTCTTTAACAATGACAACATCTCCAACTGGGATGTTGCCTTTCTCGTTTTTCTTTTTTACAGATTATTAAAATTGCCCTTCACATGCACGAATTAAAATCAAAGGTCTATACACTTGTCCGATAGGAACTCTTAAACTTGATCAAACTGCACAAAAATGCGGGGGCAGAAGTTTGTAAGCCCTCACGCTCTCACTGCCATTTCACAAACTAAAAAACTATTGGACTATGACGCCCATTCAGCATCGCCACCGGTATTTAATCGAAACCTGCCGAAAACTTGTTAGGCAGGGCCTCCACAGCCCGTTGAACCTCCAAATTGTCCACCGTTTGATCTATTAATTATGAAGAATTAACTCTTCGGACACCGGGATTCCGCTGTCTTTCTCGATCGTCAGCTTATGGCCTTGTGTTTGGAAATTTGTAAAACAACAATAATTAAGCATCCAATAATCGTCGTTAGTTTTACTAAAATAATACGACGATACCGTGCTTCAATATATAAGTGTGTATATTACGCATACTATTTTATTTCACACGGAGAAGTAGAGACTAGAGGCCATATAAATTCCTAAAAAAATTAATTAATTGCAGTCTTGTCTGATTCAAGTCACAAAAGCCAATTCCACCACTTCTCTGTTAACCCATCAGCGACATACCATCCACTAATATACAAAATTCCTTAAAAACATAAATGCTTCACTCGTCAACCGGCCTTGTTAATTCGATCTTAAACTGCTGGTCATCCCTTCGTCCTCTCAGTCCATAGAGGAATGTGGAAACCTTGGGCACATTGGTGACACTCTCCTTCGAAGTCTGAGTCTCGCTGCACTTTAAATTCCAGGTTTGAGTTCTTACTGAATTGTTGAAACTAGTCTTATTGGTTTGACATGTATTAGTACTCGCATTCAGCAAGTTGACCTAGAATAGTAAATTCGATTTGTGTTCAGCAGGTACAGGGCGTCCCGTTATAAACGCAATCCACTTAAACTTTCTTGGTTTCGATTTTAGAAAAAAGTTGAAGTGTTTTAACGAAGGATTTGAACGCAGCCTATGGGTGTCAGCCCATAAAAAATGTGACTTACCAAGCATTTTTTTTAAATGGCACACTTTATATGTATGTGGAGGGTTCAATAGAGCAGATTGAGGCGATTTCAACAATATATGGTTTGATAGGTTTATCATGTTTAGGCGGAGTTATTTGAGCAATAATTTATTACACTATATATGGGGAGCCAACCCATGAAAAATATATAGGGAGTCCCATTAAAACAAATATATGTTTGGTCTGACACACTTTTCTAGGACACCCACACTACACGAAAATGTTACAACTTTTGCATAAAACTTTTTTTCCTAAATGCATAACATGAAAGTTGAAGTGATGGGTGGCGTTTATAACACACTATACTCTATGATTACTTTAAGCGACTTCGGCTAGTATAAAAATATTATTGTGTATATTTTTCCTTGCTAAAGAATAAGACATGGGAAGGGGCTGGTGAGCTTTTTCACCCTTCGATTTTCAAGTTCTCTTTAGTCTTAATTGAACAGTTCGTTAGGACAATTCAAATAAGAAAATCCTTGGATTAAACGCTTTTGAACGAAAAAATGATCATCAACATCATGAAAATTCACTTCTAATGCATTACGAGAACTCTTAAATTTTGACATAAGGAGCAAATGATACTGTAGCGTCTCGATCTCGCAATAGCCGGGCAGTCACATAGAACGTGCTCAACTGTTTCGTCGTCCTCCAAGCACAGGCGACACTCCGTCTCTTCGGACAGGCCGAGTGTGTGCATGTGAAACCTTAGATGGCTATGACCTGTGTACAGTGCAGTGGCCACTCTGATTTGTTCTGAGGAATGTTTGGGCTTTTGCCCTCCCTGTCCCTGAGTGTGATAGTTCGGGTAGGTTCTTCCACCAGTCCTGGGACTTGGCATGGCTCCATTTCTGGAGGTCAGCCTTGACTAAAGAGTATGGGACCTCCTAAAGAGTATGGTGTCGGTTCCGGGCCCATGAATGCAGAACCCGCCGCCCTCCTAGCTAGAGAGTCATCTCTCTCGTTGCATTCGTGACCACGATGGCCAGTGATCCATACCAATGTGATTGCTGTTCTCCTGCGATGGGAGTTCAGAGTTTTGTGGCAGTTCCAAACAGTTTTGGAATTGCAGCGCAAAGAGAGAAGCGCTGCCCGACTTTCCGAGCAGATCTTTATTAATCTATTGTGCCCTCCCTCCTCTAGTAGGTGTCGGGCACCCAATTCAATGGCATGTATCTCTGCCTGAAACACTGTGGTGAATCGGCCCAGGCTCTGCTATGCTGATGCCTTCCGATCTCCCGTACACTCTGGAGCCAGCCCCTTCGTCGGTTCTGGACCTGTCCGTGTACCAGGTTCTTCCTGCCAGTTGCAGATCTACGCCTCGTTCGTCCCAGTCTGCCCGTGAGGGAACCTTGACGACGTAGCGAGTGTCTAATGTGCGTTTTGATGATGATGCCATTAGGACGGAGACCATGTTCAACCCCGCAAGGCCTCCCAAGCCAGCCTGGGCATTGTTGGTCTCACCATCGAATGGCTGCGGTCTTATGTGCGTTACGCCGATATGTCGCCTTCATTGCCTCTCGTTCCAGGAGTATTGGAAGTGGAAGCAGGTCGAAGCATGCGCTCCATGGCTGCCGTGGGCGTCGTTCTCATTGCCCCCGTGATGCAGAGGCATATTTGTCTTTGCAGAGAGGACAGTTTAGAGATGGAGCTCTCTCTGCTTTTTCGATACCAAACTATGGCCACATACGTGATTATCGGTCTTATTACCGTCACATATGCGCACATAGTTTGTTGGGGTCCCATTCGCCATGATTTGCCGCACAGGTTCTTGCATGATCAAATGGAGAGCTGCGCTCTCCTAACGGTACCAGTCACATGTGAGTGAATTGTCCAGGATGACTCCTAGATATTCTTCTTCGTTGGTAAAGGGGATTGTCGTCCCGAACAAAGATGGCGGTTTCAAGAAGTCCAGCCTCTTCATTCGGGTAAATGGCACAATCACCGTTTTCCTAGGGTTTATTGCTAGGTTTTCTTTTGAACACCAGCTGTGTACAACATCCAGCACCTATTGCAACGTGTCGGAGATTTGTTGGTCTGGGTGGTTTCTTATAAGGATAACGATTCGGGTTTGAAATCTGAACCGATACTCCATAAATCCTCTACATTGGAGTCGAAATCATAAGCAAGCAATTGAAATATTAGCATGAATTAAATAAGTAATGTATTTTAAATACACTTATCTTTGTTTTTTTTTTACAAATTGCTGCTCATCCAAATATGTTTTCGTTGGCAGATTTTTAACAAATTTGATAATAAACTGTGAAAATTAAGAATTAATCTAGTAACTTTCTTATCTGAAAAGAAAGGACAAATGCAAACAACTAGAATTATCTACAATAAAAGTTTAGTGAAAATCCAGAAAAAAATCAATTTAAATTCTTTGCCAAAGAAAAATTGAGGCTAATCGGTGCAATAACTTATGAACTTTATTTAAATCAACGAAAAAGAACGTAAAAATCGAGGGGTCAAAAAGTTTATCACGGCTACATGGGGAGTACAAAACCCTAAAGGTATGCCCAGAGCCGAAATCGCCCTTTTTAATGTATACATTGGTCATAGCTTCTCTCTTAAGGTCCCAAATGTTCCAACGGTACTTCGGATCAAAGTAAGAATCGGTAGTGTGCAGTACGGTTTGGACGCATTTGTCTTCGCAAATTCGAATTTCGACTTTACTCTGTACTAATCTAAAGGCGACAAATTAATATTTATTGTAAAAACCCAAAGTGAAGTAACAAACCGTACTTTTCGATTTTATAGACGTTTTCAAGCTCGGTTTTCAGTTGGAAGAAGTTGATGAACTGAGGTTTTCTTCTCGCCAGGTCTAAAACGCAATTCACATATCTGCAAAATAATGGTTACACAACCTTGTAGAAAACTAGTTGACGAAGATATCTTACATCTGAGGATCTTTTTCGAACTCGCGAAAGCCTTCTTCACATGAGAAAACGTAATGTTTAAAGTTATAGATGGCAATACCCATACCTGGGTTGCCAGGTATCAGAGCTCCATCTGACTCCACTAATTTCCAACAACAAAATCCCAGGTACTATATAAAATACGAAAAAGGTTAAATTAGGGCTAAGTTGCGCATTTAAAAGTCTATAAAAATAACATTTTCAAATTTTGAAAATTCAATGAAGTCTGCAGGGGTCAAAAAGATCGAAACATGACTGTCAACAAATTTTAACAATCACATTAAAAAATCAGCAAAATCTAACCTAAAAATTAATGAAATTATTAATTATTTGATTTTCGAAATAGGCAAACCGTCGAACATAGATAAAAAACTATGAACAATAAATAAATAACAGTGGGATACGAAAGTTGAAACAATTAATAAAAAGAAAAGCTACAAAATTAAAAAAATAAAACTCGAAGCAGAGAAACATTGGAAAATTCCATTGGAAAGGAATGAAATATAGGAATAAAACATTAACTGTGGAAGCCACTGGAAAGACCCGCAATACGTAGAGAAAAGCATCTTCGTATCGATCGACAATTAATGCCAACAACACAAAGGTCGATAAAAAATTGGAGAAACTCGAAGAGAAAACAATACAGACGTACAATAGACAAAACAGTATAAATATGATTTCCTGTAGAGGAAAAATAAAAAGAAGAGAACAGTACGGTGAAAAACTAATAATAATAAGAGAAAAAACAGTGAAACACAAAAGTACAAAAGCACAACAAAATAAAAGCTACACCTACAATTACTTTTATTGTTAAATGCCAACAACACAAAAATTACATATTCTCCAAAGGTTATCGGGAACAGGACCAAAAGAAAATGTCCACAAATTAAGCAGAAACTGCCGACGTTTCGACGTTTATTGACGTCTTTATCAAGGCTATTCTACGACTAGAGTGGAAATTGTGTCATAACTCATACTCAAAAGCCATCAGCACAGGCGAGAAAGAGCAGGCGATGCGTAGTAAACAAGGCGACATAAAACTGATGTGTTTATTAACGGATGTACTAGTCACCTAGAGACCACCAGTACGAATGATTGTACTGGTGGTCTCTTGGGGGAATATTCGTACAGATCGTCTCTTGGTGACTAGTACGTCCGTTAATAAACACTCACATCAGTTTATGTCGCCTTGTATACTCCGCATCGCCTGCTCTTCCTCGCCTGTGCTGATGGTTTTGAGAATCAGTCAGTATCAATAGCCTTGATAAAGACGTCAATAAACGTCAAAACGTCGGCAGTTTCTGCTTAATTTGTGGAAATTTTCTTTTGGACCTGTTCCCGATAACCTTGGGCGACTTGATTTGGCTGTATAATCCACAGAGGAAGAAAGTAAAGTCTCCCAAGTTGTCTCCAAGTTGGGAGGGTCCATAAACAGTCATCAAATGGATCAACGACGTGGTATACAGGATCCAACGTACCCTTAGAGCAAACATGAAAGTGGTTCATCTTGAATGGTTAAAGAATTACAGTCGTGGAGGTTTCAGCTAGGGGGGGGGGCCAATGTTACTTCCCCCCCCCCCCCCCCCGTCGGTCCACAGAGATTCGGGCCGAAGCGGCAACCCCGAGCACCAACGCCGAACGCGCGCCCGGAAACCCATCTAGAATAAACGAGAACCGGAAACAGTCGCCTCCGTTCTCGAAAGTACGAGAGGTTCAGGCCGGGGATAGTGCAGTGTAGTAAATAAGCGAACAGTGCGAATTGTGAGTAGAGAGTAATTGTGTTTTAATCGTGTTGTAATAGTTAAATGTAAATAAAAGTGTGTAATTAATGGACGATAAATTGTTGGAACCCATATCCCATAACAATATATATAAACAAGAACTCGCCTGACAAAAAAATGTAAAAAGAAGAAAACATGGGTTAGAAAAACTATGAAATAGGAGGGATAATAGCGAGGTACAAGAGTAGAATAAAAAAAAAACAAATAAAAAGAAAAAATACAAAATATAAAAAATAAAATTTGAAGCAGAAGAAACATTGTAAAATACCATTTGAAATGAATAAAATGTAAGAAGACACTAACCCTAGCAGGGACCGGAAAGACCAATATGTAGAGAAAAGCATCTTCATCGTAAGTTAATAGAAGCCTTTATTTAAAAAAATAAAGTTGATGATTGCATGAAAATCAAACGTCAGATTTTAAATTTGAAAATACCACGTTAAAAAGAGCAAAAAAAACGGCTCTGATGACGCGTCAATTATCTCTTTAAATTAAGGCTAGAAAAAAATAGACACGTTTTTTTTCAAATTTTCGAATTTTTGGATTCTAAAATAATTCCATCTTTCTAATAACCTACTTCTAGCTTAATGTTTTGATAATTCCTCACGGCTTCACTCTTTACCACCTTGACAGAAGGATTGCTGGAAACTAGCTTAATATGGGCAGTTTCGGCCAGTCTTTCGGCGTCAGTCATGGACGCACTCTCTCCGGCAATTTGATCAATGGTTAGATGATCGTACCGCATGTATTTCGCGTATACCTCTAAATTGCTCATAATCATGCTCAAACGGGAAAGGAATAGACCTTGATTCTGAAGTTGCTCATAAATGTCCCACAGTTCCTCAAATAGCGGCTAAAATGTGTGCTTATGAGTCTTTGCGAGGTACAAGTTAATAGCACATTTACAAAAACAACCCCCACGGGGATAGCAATTTTCATGTAAACAGTTTCGTGTATTAATTTCAGCAATTTCTTCATGCTTGTCCATATTAACTCCGATCTTTGACTGAGATGGTCGATTTCGTCTAATATTCTTCTAAAAAATGTATCCAAATTTTTACTCTAACATTGATTCGTTTTAAAAATTTTACCTGATCAGCAATTCATATTGCCTAAAGAAAATTAATAAATCCTTCATATAATCGACATCAGTAACATTTTTAATATCCACATCCTCGGGGATAACGCATTGGAGCTGGCAACCCTTGTAGGTATGCCGCATGACGTAACATTTGTTTACCACGGTGGTCAATGCATTAACTCTCTCCATTATCATCAATAAAGTTTCTTCTGTCCCCGCCTTAATAACTCCTACTGCTTTTTCCAAAAGTTTTGGCACTAAAAAAACGTCATAGGTATGTTATCTTTCTCATGTATAAACTAATAGCCTACGATCAGCTATTCCTTCTCCGGCCCTTCCGCAATCTTTGTTAAATAATCTAATTCCTGCCACCACTCTGGTGAACTGTTTTAAGTGAGTTTGCTTCTCGTACTTAGACATGGCCACAAAATCTTTCAATTCTTCTTCATCTAAGATGCTTTTCAACGCTATTAATGCCTCCTCATACACCTTGAAGAATAATTAAACCTATTATACCCAAATTTTGAAAGTTATTGAGGTTTTTTCAACCTTAGGTTTAGCAGGATTGCCCAAGCCAGTAGCCAGGGTAATATAGTAAACGATCTTCTTAAAAAGTAAGTCAATATCTTCTTTTTCTTCAACTTTACTTGCAGCGAAAATATCTTCCTTCAGTGACGACAATTTGCTCTTTAAATCTTTTCTATTCAGCTCGATTACATAGTCCATGCGCTCCAGATTACAAGAAAAATAAAATTGAACTTTCAAAGTGACGATTTTCGGGTAGTCCTGTTCCTTCAGCAGGTCTTCTATGACGTACTTGACGAAGTGCTGGACGTTTTCTCTTTGGCTGAAGAAGTCGTCTCCGATGCCCCAGTTTGGGTTCATCAACAGGAGTTTAGTCTAAATTTCGTATTACAATAAGTGCTTAAAAGCCTAATTTGATGTTTGTTACTTACCAAATATGTGACAAAGTTCTTGTTGGCTTTTATCTTCTTGGGAGTCAGCTCCCGCATAATTTCTTTAACAATATTCCGGACGCAAGCGTTTTCATCGTCCTCCATGGTTCTGTGTATGGTTTGTTTGATCGATTCTGAAGGGTAACTAAAAGGGATACTGTCACAAAAAAGTCACCCGACTAAATAATTGTTATGCCAGTCACCCGCAGCAAAGGGTTCATTAAACGGTGGCTTTAATGAATATTTCGGTAGGTAGATTTTACCTCTGATTTTTTAAAAAAGATCTTTTAATCAAAACATTATGTCCACATTACATATCCCAATCGATCGCGGGAACTTTTGGCTGCTGGGTTTTCCTCCTCGCCCGGTACGCCCCTCTTTGGCCACCCCAGGGCGTCCATATTGACGCCAAGCTTAGTATGGACACCCGGTCGACCCGAAACACCCTGCACCAAGACTCCCGGCCTCAAACCATCCACCGAACCCGACTTCCAAATAGCTGGATTACAGCAGGCCCCATGCTCCCGGTCGAAAATTAAACGTCTATTCGGGAATCACTCTCGTCAAATCGAAATTTTGAATTCATTAAATTCTTTTTCTTACATTTGAAAACAGCAATTTGTTAAAGCTTTTTAGGAACAAATTAGGGTCTTGTTTAATATTAGGTAGTTCTGAATTATGGAAATTTTCTAGATTAGTTCTACCACAATTCTAGCTACGTTTTTCAAGCTGAATTAGTCTTTAAAACAAAAAGTAAAAACGCACATCGGGATGGATCTAAAAAGCCAAGTTTGAAATGTGATTGTACTCTACAACTGAGTCATCGTGGAATTGGCGAAAAGAAAATACGGATTGGCGGCTCTTAAAAGGACCATTTAATTACATACTACAAAGAAAGTGAACAACCACCTATGTGTTTAACATCAAACACAGAGGTAAACAAGAACAATAAACAAATAAATAAAATACAAGACTAGATGTGGCACATCAGAGAAATTGTTCAAATGACCACCTTCTGCAGAGGTACAATATGCAAGACAAAGTTCAAAATTGCGACATGTATTGCCCAACATCACAACCGTGACTTGACCACAAATTTCTTGAATGGCAAGTTTCAACTCTTGAACATTTGCATATTGTTTATTTCTCTGGTAAAGACGATCTTGAATGAATCCCCAAACAAAAAAATCACAGGGATTCAAATCCGGAGAACGAGGTGGCCAATTAATTGCTCCAGACTTTCCAATCCACCTATCACCAAATGTTTCGTTTAAAAAACGTCTGTTTTGCAGTGCAGTGTGACACGACGCCCCATCCCGCATGTAAAAAACCCGTTCTAATGGCTGGATGGCTTCTACAGCAGGCAAAATATCATTGCGAAGCATATTGCCATATTTGTTGGCGTTCAAACTGCCATCAATGAAAATTGGACCTATAACATGGCGCCCCAAAATGCCGATCCACACGTTTACAGTTGCTCGACGTTGGTCCCGATTGTCATGTGGGTTTTGGTATTCCCTAAAAATAAACAAATTGACAATTTTATTTGGAGGTAGTTTGGGTTTGGGGTGAGGTCACAAAACTATCTTTTTAAGAAGTTCATATGGGTAAAAATGTTACAGGGTGGCCCAACGAAAACTTTCCACCAGGGTTTTCTGGCCTATGAAGCAGAAGACACGAAAACGCTCGGACCCGTCAATTTTCGTTCAAAGGGGGACATATTTTTTTGATGTAATTATTAGGGATGAGACGGATTTCCGGCGGTATCACTAAATCCGGCCGATCCGGCGTTATTGGCCGAATCACTTCTATGATCCGGCCAGATTCGTTGAAAAATAATTTAACACATAATTTTGTTATTAATACAAACTTAAACAGAAATATGTGAGAAATTATTTACATTAAATTGTAATAATTCACTTTAAAAACTAAACAGTAACAGTGACAACAGACAAGCAAGGCTACTTTGATAATGTGAGTAAGAAAATGTTAAAAACTTATTTTGCTCAAATTGTGATGAATGAATAATAATTTTCTGCATTGTCTGATGCTATTCTAGACCTATAGTCCGTGTAGATATTTCCAATTTAGGAGAATAGCCGTTCAGAATAGACACTACTGGCTGAACTTGATAAATACTTTAAAATCTCTTCTGATGTTCGCACCACCACGCAATTGGATCTGAATCTCTTTCTGTAATGGGCATTTTATAATAAACATTAAGTTGATCCAAAACAGTATTCCCAGGGTATGTATTTGATGTTGATGTTGAACATTGCTGTAATGCCAAGTTTGATTGTTTTTTTTTCTACTGATTTTATTTTGTTAGCCAATCTACACAATATTAATTGGCATTTTGGGATTCAATGACACCATATTTTGTTTATCTCCTTAAATTTATTGAGAAGTGATTCTTTTATTTCATCAATTTTAGACTGACTTGAAAAGAAGCGCAGTTTGTACCTAGGATCAAGAATGGTGGCTAGTGTGTAATTCTCCACTTATTCTATCATGGAAAATCTTGCAGATATCCTATTAACTAAGCCTTCTTTCATGTTCATTCCCACACCATACGCTACAACGGCGTGAGCGTGAGAGTAGGAAAGAAAGTAGGAATAAGGGAGCAGAGAAGGGAGCGCTCAGCTAAGGTTGAAATTCCCTGGTTAAAATTAAAAATCTGTCAACAATTGTTAAGTTTATATAAAGAAATCGCGAGTTTAGCAAATCTGTACTTTCTGCCGACCGCTAGTATTGCTATATTATGAACGATGTAAAAACCGATCCGGGGGCCGGAATTCCGGCCTAATCCTTGGCCGGATTATCCGGTTCCGGTAATCCGGAACCGGATAAAAAGGAGACAAAAAAATCGATTTGACATTAAATTCATTTCAATTTATTAGTTGTTCAAAATGACCACCGCACCGACCTTCATAGAGTAGTAAAGACATCGTTCAAAGCACATTTGAACATTTTGCAACATTTGTGGAGTTATAAGGTTACACTCATTTACAAAACGTTGCCGCAAATCTTCAAGTGAATCCGGTTGTGTAGCATAAATTTTGGACTTCAAATGACCCCATAAAAAAAAGTCCAGCGGGGACAAATCCGGGGAACGTGCCGGCCATTCTGTAGGCCCTCTTCTCCCAATCCACGTTTGAGGGAATGTTTCACTTAAAAACTGTCTATCTGGGGCGGCATAGTGCGGAGGAGTCCCACCTTGTTGAAAAATTATGTTTTCTTCACGGTGAAGGTCATCGTGTTCGATTATTTCCGTTAAAGCAGGATCAATGGCGTCTTCCAACAAATTCAAATTGACTTGTCCATTCAAGTTTCCAAGTAAAAAGAATGGACTGACAATATGATCTCCGAAAATTCCGATCCAAGCGTTTAGCTTTTGTGGATGTTGCGTGTGAACTTCATGAAAAAGCATTGAATTGATTATTATGAGGATGGAATTATGTGCTTTTAATATTCTTTGGATGCTTGTATGCCAAACACTTGATGCATGCTGGTAGCAGGTTCCATCGCGACAGGTCCCAAAACAGCTATTTCAACTGCTTCTGTTCTTATTGCTGGATGATGAACAATCCTCTTTTTATTTCCTACACTTCCAGACTTTGGTAACCAGGTCTCTCACGTAAGAATGGGATACATTCCTATGAGGATATTGTTCATTAAACAAATATGCAGCCCCTTTAGCACAATCGTTATTTCGGAAATAGAGCGAAATAATGTCAACTCTTTCTTGAATACTGTAAAGCATTTTTAAATGATAGTGTGTACAAAAGTAAAAGGCAACTACTAAACTACAAAACATCAAAGTGCAGGTAGGAATAATGCAATAACATTTTCTAAATTTACATTCCCTATCAGTGTTAAATTCCTAAGTAACATAAAAACGTTTTTTCTGGACAACAGACCATTCAATTCTAAAAAGTTAGGTGGCATTAAAAAAGCAATTGAATGCCCTTTAAAATGATGTATAACTTGACACCCCTTTCCACTTAAGATTTTTAGGGTAAAAGTCACCCCGGCTTTGGGGTTCATCTGGAAAAGCTATAAATAGCAGAGAAAAATGTCACCTTCGAAATTAAAATTGACGGGTCCGGGCGTTTTCGTGTTTTCGACTTCATAAGCCAGAAATAAATTGGTGGAAATTTTTCGTTGGGCCACCCAATGTATATTGGGTGGCCATATGACCTCCCAATATATGTGGGTATATTTCTATATTCCACCCTTAAATTATAAAGATTTTCTGTGTCTTCCAAACTTGGAAATATTACATTGATATCTCTTACCATTTGATAGAACTTAAAGCTTTTTTTACTCCGTCGCCTTCCATTTTTAACTTGCTTTTCAAATAAGAATTGTATAGAAGCTTGGTAGGTTCTTCTTGTTCCAAACCAGCAAGAGACCTATTCCAACTCGCAAATGAAAGTGCAATGTAGTGTGCAGAGTTCCTTAAATACCTACTAAAAAGAAAAACATTTTAATTTGAAAAATGTAAGTGTGTAATGTTTACTAAGTTGGAACAAATTCTCCCTGTAGATTGTAGATTATGATAATTTTTATAATACTTTTAAAGCGTTTCTGTGTCATTTTATAATAGAATTTGGTCAATTTGTGTTCTAAAGAGCTCTATAAGAAAAATTTGAAATTTTTGAATAATAATATTCAATTATCAGTCTCACACATTCACGGTTTATCTATACCGGCGAATTCCAAAACTCATCAGGTCATCTACCGGTTAAGCTGGTCATTTGATGGACTGATCTACCAGGTAAATGACCTGGTGAGTTTTGGAATTCGTCCTACCTCTCACTGACAAATTTCCAATGCCAATGCTGGATGCTTCACATAAACATTAACCAAACACTCCAAACAGATAATTCCTGACCACAAAATAATTCAAATTTGCCTGATTTTCAAATAAAAACTAGTCCACCTGCTTCATGAATCATGCTACAACAGACAACAGAATAAGGAAAACAATCAACAATCAGACAAAAACAAGAACCGAAGATTCAAGGTTCTCTATCTCTATTTCAGTTCCACACACTTTACCCTGTAATCATTCTATCTCCGTCGTTCACCGCTGCAGGTCAGAGGGAGCCACCATCGAGTTTTCAAATTCCCGCAGTTTCAAAGATTGAAATTTCGGAAATTGCCCGTTTGAAATTCAAACTACCTATATACCTTTTCGTCCTTTGCCTTTTTAACCCTCAATGATTTGTTTAAAACTCAAATTCAGTGTTTTCAGTGGGACGCGGTAGTTATAGGAACTTGTGATAGTTTATTCTACTCATTAAAGACATTAAAAACTAGAACACGTGACTAGTGGCAACACTGGCAAAAGCGCGTGTGAGAATGGATGCGCTTCCGGATGTAGTACGTAAATACGGGCATTCTCAATTAGCTTACACGGGTTACGCTGGAGTTTGTTATGCAAACTGCGCGACAATACCTATTTTCATTATCTGATAGTGGAAATATTTTTATTATCTGATAATGAAAATATTTCTATTGTGTGATAATAAAAATAGGTATCAAAAAAATAGAGCTTCATTTTAATGATACTTATTGTTATGCAAACTGACCTCTATGGCAAGCCGTTTTACTTTTTATTCAACTTTGGATCCAAAACATCAAAAAAATTCACTCATTTTTATTCAACCTATTTTTATTATCTGATAATGAAAACATTTCCATTATGTGATAAAAAAAATAAGTATCATTAAAATGAAGCTCTATTTTTTTGATACCTATTTTTATTATCTGATAATAAAAATATTTCCATTATCTGATAATTTAAAAGGGGGCGCTGGTGCTCGGATGAAGTTGACATTGACGCAGGCAACACTGAGGCTGCGACTTTCTTATTTATAACTAAAGCAATTCGTCACATTCTAAACCTCAGGCGAGTAAAAGTCATGTCAACTTCATCCGAAAGAAGCGTCTTCTATTTTAATTATCACATAATAGAAATATTTTCATTATCAGATAATAAAAACATTTTTATTATCAGATAATAAAAATATTTTCATTTTCAGATAATAAAAACATTTTCATTATGTGATAAAAAAAATAAGTATCATTAAAATGAAGCTCTATTTTTTTGATACCTATTTTTATTATCACATAATAGAAATATTTTCATTATCAGATAATAAAAATATTTTTATTATCAGATAATGAAAATAGGTATCAAAAAAAAGAGCTTCATTTTAATGATACTTATTTTTTTTATCACATAATGAAAATATTTCTATTATGTGATAATAAAAATGGGTAACATTAAAATGGTTCTTTATTTTCATGAACCTTAAAAATTTGATGTATTTAAATTTTCAGATAATAAAAATGTTTTCATTATCTGATAATGAAAATATTTCTATTATGTGATAATAAAAATAGGTATCAAAAAAATAGAGCTTCATTTTAATGATACTTATTTTTTTTATCACATAATGGAAATGTTTTTATTATCAGATAATAAAAATTACGGACGGTACAATGAGATGGTTGCATTTGTCCTAATGATAGACAAGTGACATTGATGACATTTTTAGGAGCTAACGAATGGGGACTTCAAACATATGTTTTTACAATATTTGCATTATTTACTATTTTCTCTTATCAATTTATATTTTCCAACCTACTGCTATACTTATTATATTTCAAGAGTTTTTTTATAATTATAAAAATATAAAACAGTACTAAAACTATAATTGCTAAAAATGATGAAACTACTGAAGGAAAATTAAATGTTATTTTCCCAAGATATGTAGTTGAACAACTACCTGTGTGTAGTGTACCTATTGTACTCCCAACCAAAGGAATAAATCGTCTCCAAAAGAAAATATTATTTATTAAGGAATGTTACCAAATTATTATGTTACAGTTGTGCCAAAAAAATTCTGGAACAAGAGAATTTCTTATTAGCACTTAAACTATCAGGAAACTTCCAAAACAAATCTTACAACAATAGTTTATCTAGAAATTATAAAGATGTTAAACTATACTTAAAAGTTAAGGACCCTTAAATCTATTATCATAGTAATTAAGGTAATAGTAATAATAATAATAATAATAATAATAATAATAATAAAGGATGGTTGAAGTTTACTTCAAAGTTGCTTGATGCAAAGGGACCTGATATGACAGAGAAAAGTGCTGGTTGAATTCCGTAATTTGTATCGATGTTCAACTTTCAAGAACTTTTAATACATAGGTACTCAAAATTTTCTGTAGTTTTTAAATATGTTACTGTTACATTCAGCACATCCATCACACACTACCTAAAATAATAAAATATGAAAATATGTAGCATTGTTTAATATACTACTTACCTGTTGTAAAATAAATGACACATTGCATATAGGTAAATAGTTTCCTCGGTACATACTGCCTGTATTGAATATTTAGTGACAAGTACCAACTATCAGTATGTATGTCAATAATATATACTAACTGATGGATTTAGATTCTAAACTGATATTTGTGCAATACTTTTTTTTCACAAACTTATTGGTTTTCAATGTGTAAGAACTCGGAGATTTTAATTTACTTCTTGTTTCAAATTGTAATATCAATTTGCTTACAATACCATTGTAAAATTAAATAAATCATGAAACATGATCCCATCACAGCTGTTTAGCTGTTTAACATTTTCTTATCATATTTATATTTGTCCTTATTTTGATGAAAGAAGTCATATAGTCTGAGAATTGTTATTTCCCATTTTGATGTGCCTTCAGTCTTGTAATGCTTGTATAAGTATCCAGTTCTTGAAAATATTCTCATTGGCACTGTCCCTTGGATACTTCATTAATTATTTATCAGGGCAAGAATTGCAACATTTATTTGGGTTTACCGATTCAATACAACCTCCTATGGAAACATGTGGAATACCCTTGCTCTTCTTGCAAATATTGTATTACCGAATCTGGAATGGAAATACTACATAGGTTTTCGTGCAGCACGTGACCTGTCATCGAACTTGGTGGTAAAACAACCTCAAAATGCATATAAATCCGTTTTTCTATAATATTTTTTAAGATATTTACCCTGAAACAAAAGTGAGCTGTTCTAAGCAGTACATTTCCCATATCCAGGTCGGAGCTATTGGATAACATTGCCTCATAACTGTACAGGAATTACGTAAAATTGAAACTTTGCAGATTCTGCCTACACAGACCCTAATCTGCTTCAGGTACAGTTTAATAATGTACTTTCAAATCATACTATTGATATCTGAGCATTGCGTGATTGGAACTACTGTTAAGAAGTCCATTATTTCAACTCCAAATATTTTGGGAATAAGAAATGCTGAAATCAGAATTTTGTTTGTTTCTACTTTGCAATGCCTGTCTTCGTAGTGCTTACCTTAACTAGGGCCAAGGAGGATACAATATTACTAAGTAGATGCTTTAGTACAGAATTATACCCTCATTGGTGCTTAACATACAGTTCCAATCATATTATTTTTGCTCTTTTTTTGTGATTGTTTAACTGGAGTTATGTTTTTAATATCTTAATAGCTTTATTGTTGTTGTAGAGTATGGAAATGACAAAAGTAGCTAAGTAAGGAAACAGAAGCCATTCCATGTAAGTAGTGTAATGTGTCCATGTAATGCAACGAAAGGACAAAGATATATTAAAAAGAAGATAGCAAAAGGGCTTCGTGACATATATTCTTAAACATATTTAGTTCAGTAACGAATTTATTTATATAACTTAAAAATATATAATTATATTCTAGCAGTATCAGTAAGGTTGTATTGAACAAAATCTTTGAATAAGTGTTTGTTACAATAAAATGTGTTCCATTAAGACACAAGTTTTGTTTTAAATTCTTCAATAAACAATTATAACCTCAAAAGTAACAATGTTTTTATATTAAATTGTGTAGGAACATTTACAATTTATTCTAAATACCACATCTTAAAAATTATTTTGTCTTAATTTATCACTGCACACAGTTCAGGTGTTATCTATTTCTGACCACAGTAAACACCAAACTTTTTCGACAATTATTTCCTCATAGACATAAAAGTGCTTAATTTATATGGATTTGGTGCAAGATTTCCAAGTCTAGGGCATATATGACTAAGAATTCACACCTACGAGTGTCTAAATATCTTATTTCATCTTCCAGCCAAGTAATCACATAATACCTTTTCACAATCCACTCCTTTCTAGTTTTTATGGCACTAAAATCAATTGGGAACACCAAACCTCTATTTCCATGCTCCTTTGTCTAAATTTGAAGTAGTTTTGAGGCATAAAAAGGTTTTGAGTATTTCAAACTGTTATAGTTCGTGTTATTTATTTCTGACCAGACCCATGAAAATTTTTTTATAATTATTTCCTTGTAGACACAAAAGTGCTCGACTTATTTGGATTTGGTGCACGATTTTCAAGTCCAGGGCGTATATTATGACTTAGAATTCACACCTACAAATGTTTAAATATCTTATTCCTGCTTCTAGCCAAGTAATCATATTATACCTTTTAACAATCCATTCCTTTCTAGTTTTTATGGCAATAGAATCTACTGGGAA
Source organism: Taphrorychus bicolor (assembly GCA_951812265.1). Taxonomy (NCBI): domain Eukaryota; kingdom Metazoa; phylum Arthropoda; class Insecta; order Coleoptera; family Curculionidae; genus Taphrorychus; species Taphrorychus bicolor. The sequence continues at coordinate 17,209,481 of OX638305.1, forward strand.
CGCCAAACCTCTATTACCATGCTCCTTTGTCTGAATTTGAAGTAGTTTTGAAGCATAAAAAGGTTGGTGGTACTTGGTGGTAGGACTAGTCCAGAAAATATTGCTCTCCTTACCACTTATTTCTGCATAAAGGTAATTATTTTTTGCTTCACTGTCAAGAATGATGATTCTAGAAGGTCTCCAGCAAAATTTAAGTGTCATTCGATTTAAGATAATTGAAAAAATTGTAATTAAATGCAAAGATGTCATTAATCTACATGTATTTTAAATGGGTGAGGTTATGTTTTTATACCCCCAGGTTCAAATTGTGACGACACGTGCACGAAACCTATACCATTTATTATTAAAATTGTTTGTCATTACCGACTAGAACATTACCTAAATATTAATCATTCAATTATTTAAAATTTAATTTGAAAACAACAAAAATATAATGAACCAAACAGCTGATCAGAATGACATCTTTGACATGTGTCATTCAGTCATTCTGTCATTAGGATAGATGAGACTCTTCCCGGAAGCTTAATTTTTATTATCTGATAATGAAAATATTTTCATTATCTGATAATAAAAATGTTTTTATTATCTGATAATGAAAATATTTTTTTTATCTGATAATAAAAATATTTTTTTTATCTGAAAATAAAAATGTTTTTATTATCTGATAATGAAAATATTTCTATTATGTGATAATAAAAATAGGTATCAAAAAAATAGAGCTTCATTTTAATGATACTTATTTTTTTTATCACATAATGGAAATGTTTTCATTATCAGATAATAAAAATAGGTTGAATAAAAATGAGGATTGTAAAAGCAATTTTTTTGATGTTTTGAGTCCAAAGTTGAATAAAAAGTAAAACGGCTTGCCATAGACCTCTCTGTTTGCATTTGAGTTAATGTGGGGAAACGTGGCAACTCTGTAAGCCATTTTTCGAAGCTTTTAAGCTTTAATCTTATGGAAGTTTTTTCTATTTTTCGGTTTTCTAAATAAACCAGACCCATGAGGCCCTAAATGCACATGTGTTTGCAATATTTTTTATTTTCGTCAAGAGCATTTCCTTTGTTAGTGTTGGACAGGCACTTTCACAATTTCTTGGGAATTCCGGCCATAAAACATGGTCACTACAATTGCCCTTCTTTTTTGACCGGCAAAGGCGCCCTTTTAATGGTTTATGGCCCTTGAAAGAATTTCAGACCTGTACGTGACCCAAACAATAGTTTGGTAATTAAAGCGTTTTTGCAAATATCGTTAATTGAAATTAAAATCTTATTCTCTCAGCAGATAGAGCTTTTAATTTCTGATCCTTTGATTGTAAATTCGAGCAATTAATGTCTTAATTGACTGAGCCAGGAAATTAACGGTTAATTTCAATAAAAAGCTTTAATTGTCAATTAAACTATATCATGTGAGGTGTCATTTTGAAGAGCATCATTTCTTCTGTCCAATGATCACATTTTCAATTTTCTTCTACTAGCAGATTTTTCAGAAAAACTTGTTTTTTAAATTTATGCCCGCGCTGTCCGAAGCGCCATATAATCGCCACTGGTCAGTGTGGTATCGATTTTTTCGGAGTACCCTTTTCGGGGATGAGAAGTACCGAGGGGGTGGTAGAAAGACGATCTTCGACACTCGAAGAGAGAAAGACGCGTTTTGAACTCGATAGAGTTACGATCTAAAAGCGACGATTAACCGGGAAGACAAAAAAGTTCGAATTTTAACGCGAGAAAAGTCCTTGGCTCCGCCGTTCTGATTATCGCCAATTCGTATTTTTTTTCCCCCTTTTTGAATCCCGTTTTCGTCCGCTGCGCTAATTATTTGTATTTTTAATTAGTGTCAAAATAATTAATTCGGCTATTGCTCGCCTACGAAAAGTTTCGTGGAGTGTTTTTCGGTTGTGCCATATAGTGTCAACCCACCTCTGCCCTTTTCCTGAATAGGCCATTTTCTTGCAGATAGCGGATACTTTGCAGACGCAGGAGACTACCGGCAATTAAGTATTTGTAGAGTAGTTGTAGAAGTTGAAACTTTTAGTATATTATAGTAGTGTTTTGCTCTCCATAATATCGAGGATTCCAGTTACTGGCAGAATTCTGTTCTCTTCTACACTGCGTCGTTAGTTTAGTTTTCTTTGTTGTGTTTTTCCAATTTAGTAAGAAATCGTGTACCCGTCAAACACGTTTCTGGGGACCACTGAGCTTGTTTGCAAGAAGTTCACGTCCGCCGCTATTTTATTTCAGATTCTGGAGAAAACAAAAAATTGTCTTTTTTAATTTTTAATTTTATTCTTCCTTAATTACTATTCAATTAGTTTTTTTTTTTTTTTTGGCTTTTTGCAGGTTTTTGTCTTAAACCATAAAACCTTGCTGGCATCTCTAAAACAATAAAATTTTATATTATTTAAATTAGCGACCTAAGGGACAATAGATCCTTTCCAAGAGTTGGGTCCCCCTTGCAGCGTGGTAAAAGAGATTCGGCGCAAGAAGATACGTTGGACTTAGAACATCCACGTAGTCAAATCTCCTCCGCAGACACGGCGGCAACACGGCAGCAGCCGCGAACACAGCCGCCCCCACGCAACAACCACCGATTAAACGGATTATTACGGATTATTATCATTATCGGCGGGGGGGACACTGCGCGACAAGTTCCATGTATCCGTCAGTCCAATAAAAAAGTCTTAAAAATTTGAAGTTACCGGACTTAGAATTTGTCATCCAGACTTGGAATTTGCGGCTGCTTCGTGGGGTAAACTTTTAACTTTAACATTCCTGAATTATTGCTCCCTGAATTATGAACGCAGCTCAAAAATGTCAAAATTTTTTCTACTTTGTCAATCATTCCTGTCAAAAAAGATTTACAGCGTTTTCGAGGGCCACTCTGGGCTGCTCTGAGAGCGTTTCCGTCCTTTGTTTTCTCAATAAATACTTAAGGATGGAGATACTTAGAGAGAAGGCACCCGCAAAGGTAATAGGACGGTTAGGTGGTCAAGCCACTGAGCAGGCATGGCAGGCAGAAAATCAATTTTTTAAATGTAAACAAATCAATCATTGGGGCAAATTTCATGTCTCATTTGTTTATTTAAGATTAACAAAATAATAAATTGGAACATAAAGCATAAATCCAATCACAAAGAACCGTTTAATTATCTGCAGTTCCATCAGCTATCAGCTATTTACTTTCAATAGTTAGATACGGGGAAGTGAACACACTTTTGATCAAAGAAAGAAATGATTACTGATTTAACCACAATGGAAAAGTCCAATGTGTAAGATAGAAGATTGACCATAAAAACTGAAATTGAAGCAGAAATTCTCCACATGGCTCCTTCCAAATTGTTTAAATTTAAACATGAGCCACAGAATCCTAATGGAAAGAAGAGCAAGTTCAAATCAAGCCAACCTACAGACAATATCAGCTATGACTTTGCCTCAAAGCTTCTGGGGAACCTAAACTTACTGAGACGTGACAAAAAGTTCTGTGATGTAGAGATCAAACTGGGAAACAAAATGTTTAATGTATGTATGACTTTAGTTTTACTTTGTTATTTTGACCAATTAGCAATTACCTAGTTCTGGATCATATACTTATCTCTATCTATCAGGGGCTCTCACTGCAGTTGGATCCTAACCATTTAAATAACAAACACTACTGTCTATCCACATGATGCTGATGTAGGGTTTCACCTGGAGACTATGTTTTTTGATATAAGTTCTCCAGGCTCCGAATTACTTGGTATTTTCTCTAGAAATGATTATTTTCATGCCAGGAAATAGATAAATATTTGACAATAGCTCAGCAACTTTAGTAAGCTGAAGCGAGCCATGAACCATTTTTATTTGGAAGCTGTTGCTATTGTTGCCAACTGTCCGCTATTTAAAAGGACAATACTTTATATTAGGATATTGTACTTTGCGCTTTTATGAGTTGTGAAAAAAGTCCATGTTCTTTAAAAATAAAATATCTGCTTCAAGAAATATTAAATCAATTAACATTTGGTGGTGAATGAAATTCAAAACAATTGTTTCTAGCAAATTTTTAGTACTGAAGGGAAACTTAAGTTACAATTTACCAAAAAGTGGGCGTGGCACCTAAAAATTTTTTGTCTGTGGTGCTATTTGTAGCTTTGTTACAAAATATCCAGGTTATGGTAAGGTGGTAACCTTATGCACATGATGTAAATACAGACCCCCTAGTTTAAATCTTAAATAAAAAAAGGTTAAATCTTACCTAATTAAAACATCCATTGGCCATAGACCATTCATATTTATTTATAGGTACATATAATGTATGTACATATAATATATGTACATGGCCATTCATATTTTGTTCAGCATTTATAATTTCAAACTACTAACTAGTTCAGTAAATTGAGTTCCATTCTTGGGCTGTAAATACAATACTGTAGTACCTAAAATTTATGTCATTAGCAACAAATTCATAGTTCTTGCCAGGGTTGGGTAACAATGCATAGAAAAGTATGCATATATTCTACATAATCAATGCAATTTTCTACATGCATGTAGAAAATGCATACTTGTCTTTTAAACCAATGTGAATTCAAATGCAATGAAACCATACTTGAAATCATATTAATATTTTGGTTAAAACATAAAGCTGATTTTAGAATGAATTAATCAAGACTATTTTTTAAGTGCCAATATGAGTATACATGTAAATAATTCCTAGTATGTGCAACTTCATCAAGAATACCTATGTTGCCAGGTATATTATTCTGTGCCATCTAGCCATAAAGTTATATACCAATCAAGTTGCATCTGCTCAACTTGAAGGACTATTTTCAAACTGGTCCTACATTTACTTCCCCATTAGAAATCATCTTTTTCTTGATAATTCAAAGATGTTGACCAGTTTATTATTGTGTTTTTATTGCTTAGTTACATTTAAATATATTCATATTTATATGTTTATATTCAAATATATAAGTATAAGCCACAATGTAAACTTTATGCCCGTGGGCATCAAATTCACTTTATGGCCCAGGCGGAGGTTAATACTCCTCATACATAAATAACTATTCAGTCGCCTTTTTCACACACTTAAGTCACTTTTTTAATATACAGTACAGTTCAATAATTTAGACACCTGCTAGACTGGGCACTAGTCTAGCAAGCAAATCCTAACCGTGTCTTTATTTGAAAACTTTGAAACTTTTGCTCTTGTAATTTGGAAGCAAAAAGAATTTTCTTCTCTCAACAAGCAGAAACGTTAAAGTTGCATCAATTGAGGGCTTCTATCAGTCTCAACCTGGTTTTTTTAGTAAAGAGGACATATTGCCTTCACGGAAAAGACTACATCTAAATCTAAAACATACATTCACAGAATAATCAAAAATATTAGATTACCTTGATTTGTAATATATGTGGACATGAAAGTTAGTATGCACCATGGGCGTTAGCATATGTTAGCACAGGCGCCCTCAGGGCCCAAACATCTACTTAATGGGGGTGATACATAAATAACTATTATAAATTCTAAGTTTCTTTCAGTTAAGAAATGAATAAAGATTTTAAATCACTCCAATAACCTGGACGTCTTGATAGTCCGGATATATATCAGAACAATATTTGTCCAGACTATCAAAGTTGTACTATACAACTCAAAACCTGAGCTCACTATTTTAGGCACACAGAGCCATTCTCTCTGCCAGCAGCCCCTATTTCCATGCAATGTTCACAGGGGAGCTCTGTGAAAAGGACCAAAAATGTGTGGAGTTGCACGGTGTGCATCCTAACACTTTTCAAATAATTCTCGATTTTATGTATTCAGGAGTTATTACAATTAACAAAGACAATGTAGAGGATTTAGTAATTGCCGCCGATATGTTTGAAATAGTAGAGATAATAACTGAATGTAGTTACTTTCTCATTGACCAGCTACATGAGACTAATGCTATTGGAATTTTTTTGTAAGTTTTGTTTTTGTGTTGGGTTTATTGAGGTGTGCTAATGGCAAATTTGTAGATTTGCTAGAGATCATAATATATTAGAACTCAAAGTGTCGGCGATTAGATTTATAGAGGAGCACTTTCCTAGAGTAATAAAAGAGGACGAAATTTACGATATCGATCGAGAAGCATTTACTAATTTCTTGTCTTCCGAGTATTTAAAAATTGATTCCGAATGCGAAATTTTCCATGCTGCCATGAATTGGATTAACCATGACATAACCAATCGCAAACAGTACGTCTTTGATATTTTGCAGAAAGTTAGGCTGCCTCTCATATCTTTCAGTAAGCCATATATTTTATATTAAGTGATTGCAATTCTATTATTACCACCTACGTTACAGCTTTTTTGGAGAGGGCGATTAATGAGTGTCCCGATACAAGCCTAAAAGTAGCACTTAAGTCAGTGCATAGTGACATGGTTAACCAAAAAGGCGCTTTGGTGCCTCTAAATGTTAAACCAAGGAAATGCGCTAAGAAAGATATCTACGTTATAGGCGGTTCAAAGAGGGAGCTCCATAGTGTCTGGGACAGGGGCTTAGAGATGCATTACGTTTCAATAGAGAAATTTGACACATTTACCAAGTACGTTTTCATTCGGCTTTTTTTTTTAAATTAATAAAATTTTGAATTAAGGAAATGGACAGAAGTACCCGACATGCGGGTAAATCGTCTAGTACCGGGGGTGGCTTCTTTGAACGGTCATATCTACGTGGTGGGCGGTGAGGAAGGGTCAAATATTCTTTCCAGTTGCGAACGATACGACCCTGTGACTAAAACGTGGACGGACGTGGCCAGCATGTTGATTTCCCGGTGCGAGTTTGGATTGTGCGCTCTGGACGGTTACTTGTACGCAATGGGCGGCTGGGTGGACACTGACATAAGTGGGTCCATTGAGCGATACAATCCCAGGATCGACTCTTGGGAGTTGGTTGGAAATTTGTCGGAGCCTCGATTCAGCATGGGACTGGTATCTTATGAGGGTGAGTTATGTCCAACACTACGTCCTGATGGAAGGCTCAGGTTTCAGTTGTTTTTTAATATCCAAACTCGTTTTTTCTCAAAAAAGTGGTAGGTAAATAGTACATTCTTAAAAACCACTAAAGCTAGAAACCTGAAATTTCGGTTTTTTATAATTACGATAATACTAGTTACGAATATGAAACAAACTATATCCGACGTTTCGAAATGTTTGCAACTTTTCTACATCATCAGATATTTTTTTCATAATTTTGTGCTACTTATCTTAGAGTATACCGAAGACCGTTAGATTTTTTGTTCCAAAATATTTTCAATATAGGCTTAATCTATATGGTGGGAGGTTGTTCTCTGAACCAAAGGAACATGCAAGACCTGATGAGCTACAATCCGGTCACCGGGGATTGGCAGAAATTGCCCTCCATGTCGGTGGCAAGGTTCCAAATGGGAGTGGCCGTTTTGGACGATTATTTGTATGTGGTGGGCGGTACTCATCGTCAGCAGGTTCTGAGCTCTGTGGAGAGGTATTCGTTCAAAAAGGTGAGCACATATTACTGTCGCGAACTTGGGATTTGAATAATACACTGCCTGCGAGCATGACAGGTTTAACAGTTGCCGTGAGAACGATCTCGCAGTCCCCCGGCTAATTCTCAACATTACAGTACCGTAGCTTGAGAATTACCCATGTGCCTTGTAAAAAACTCGCTTTAAAGTCAATACATTTTTAAACAGATTGGGCAAAATTATGCAGATTTAATTACATCGCAATTCTGTCCACAAAAAATCCGGAATTTTTCAGATGCCTAGCGAATAAAGAATGATAATAGAATGGCGAATAAACTTGTTTGTTTTATTTATTTATTAATTAAACTCTTTTGTATGTTTATGTTGTGTCACATGTCTTCTTTATTAATATTTACTACTTATTTTGTAATATTATTTTTAGAATAAATGGGAAACGGTACCAAACATGAAACTAGAACGAAGCGGTCCGGCAGTGTCTGCCATAGATGGCTTTTTGTATGTTATAGGTGAGTAGCATTTTTACCAAGAGACACCCTTTATTGTTACATACCACCATGGCTATAGGACCTGTTACCAATATATAAAGATTTGTTGTATGCGTCGCTTGCTTTCTTGGTTTATTGTTTTTTACGATGTGCTCCGACGATAAAATTTCATTATGAGTGCCCTAAAAATGGCGGACTGACAAAATATATAAAAAAACTGGATCATTTTTAGGGAAATATAGGCATTTGTTGACTCTGTCTATATCTTCTAGGTCATTCCACCATGTTGGAAATTACAAACAAAACAAATGAAGGTTTAAATTATTATGGCTTCCATGATGATTTTAACGTCATCTCGACTTTGACAATGAAAACCAGACCCGTATTATCTAACAGACTAGACCGCTCTGAGAGTATTCCCATCCATACATTTTTATTGAGAAAACAAAAGATGGGAATACTCTCAGAGCGCTCTAGAGCACTCTGTAAATGATTATTATGTAAAAATTATGAATTAAGCCGTGGACAAAGTACAGTATCCAACTTGCATATAATAGGCATCATTCCCTCAGATGGCCTATATTATATGTTTGTAGAATAATATACTATTAAGCATTTATATAGTATTTCAATTATGTACGAACACATTGGGTTTTAAGGTGGAGCCCAAATTCACGCTACACCTTTCTACCGGGCCCAGTGCACAATTTCGGCGGTGGAATGCTTCGACCCCTACAAGAACACTTGGTCGGATTGTCCACCACTATCGCAAACTAGGGCCGAGGCCGGAGCTGTGGTTATATGATCTCTAGACTGTCTCGAAGGATCAAGTGACAATTAAAACATGTCACTATGATATATTAAATGTATGGATCTGATATAACTTGCTTAAGCAAACCGAAAGAGACGTCGTAATACCTAGTTGTTTGACACCCTCTTGCCATATATGTCAAGTTTAAGACTAAAGGTAAGGGATGTTGTTTTATTTATTTGTCTTTAGCTCCACTGCTTTACTTTGCTTTAAAATAAAGTTTATGGTAAACCTTATAATAAGGCAGTCAGCAATGACATAAGTTTGTATTATCTAGTTTCAGGGCATCGCTTTTTTAACTTTCAGTCCCAATCATTAAACAGTTACTTAATTGCCTCGTTATATTATGTATATAAATATTTTATTCCTAAATATTAAGAAGTGTATCTAAGTCAAACTTCCTTATAACTTACTCTCACAATACTCTAAGAATAAGTTCAAGACTTCAACTGAGAAACCCGTCTTCAAGCTGAGATTTACTAACGAAACTAGACTTTAATTGTTAAATACATATAATAACCAGCGTAAAACAAGTGTACAACAATTTTCGTAAGGTGCAAAAATATATCACATTGCGTATTAAACAATAAATCAAATGTAAACCAATCGTGTTCTTCAGTGCCATTAGACTAGCCCTAGCTAACAATGTTTTCCGCTACGGTATACGCGATAAACGGATACTCTTTAATCATCCCCGTGGACTCCATGATCCGGAACAACGTCAAAGGAAAAGCGGGAAAATACGACAAAATGCAGCTTCGCAACTCGTGCATGTTCTCCTCGTTGACCAGCCCCTGACTTTCGTAAAATTGTTTAATGAACTTCAGGAAGCCCACCACCGTGTCGTCGCCTTGAAATTTGATTTTCGGAAACTTGCGACGAGTTACGTTCACCCAGTGTCCTTTGATTTGCTCTTTGGCGGCCGCCTCTTCAATAACATTGTGGAGTTCCGTCATGTTGACAGCAATGGGGACTCCGTTCGTGGATATTCCCGAGCAGTTTAGTATGAAGCGCCAACGCCGTTCGTTCGACCAAAATAAGACGTGCCTAAAGCACATACTTCCATGAAGATGTACTTGGCTTAAAGACGGTCAATATTATTGCGTAATATGTAGGTTTGTGCGAAAATTGAATCGTATGGAGACGATATTGATGGTTGTGCAATATTTGGCGCAATATATTGCACCATTTTTCAATAGTCTTCACACGATCAATCATATTGCACAAATCTACATTTTGCTCAAAATATAGACCTTCTATGGGCCGCTGCCGCTTAAACGTGTTTTAAGACAGCCCTTAGACGGTCAATAATATTGCACAATACTTTTATAGTATGCCTAAGGGTGGTGTGATAATAATAATAAAAAAGATACTTACGATAAAATTTGCTTTATGTGCGGTCGGTCGTTTGGTTCGTACATCAGCATCCACGACACGAGATCGCCGAATATTTGATTCTTCGCGTCTCTAGCCGCAGATAGGGTGAAGGTGGGTTTCTCCAAGTTTTTAAGAATCGTGGTCATGTCGGTGCCGAAGGGGTGTTCGCCGCCCGAAACGATGAAGTAAATTAGCATTCCTATTGTAGAAACCTCAGGGTAAAGTATAAGTAGGTTGCGATTATATCTACTTCTTCGGTCCACATAAAAAACTAAATTTGTTGGTTCCAACTTCTCGGTAACGAGAAGTTGGAACAAAAGTTAATAAACGCCGTCTTGTAGAGTTTAAATAGATGCAATGGAAATGTATATTTATATTATTTGAAACAACTAAAAAATAAATAAAAACAACCTGAACTAAGCAACGTAATTAATCTGAACGAACCTAATCCGACAATTATATAGAAGCGAACCACGGGTTCGCTTGTTCGTTTGTGTACGAATTTCGAAATTCTGATCGAAATTCGTACACAAACGAATGTATACCGGGTGTTGCATCGTCGGGCGGGACATAGGAAATGCCATGTAAATTTTGATAGGGTCAATTATTGGCTTCTCTAATTATTTTGGTGAAACGATGTATTTAGTTTTTTTAAAGAGTGCTAAAATTCGCAACCAACAGGATAACTTCAAGCATTTTTGATCAACCCCTTTACGAATTATTTGCCAGTAACATTTTGTCTTTTTTATCGCCCTGTATTCACCGACACCCGTCAAGGTAAGATTTGTGTGTGAATTTTTAGTGTTTGATAGCCAAGTCTTACTGGTTTCCGTAAATACAGGGCGATAAAAAGGACAAAATACTTAAAAAGTTATTGGAAATAACTCGTAAACAGGTTAATCAAAAATCTCTGAAGTTGTCTATTTAGTTGTAATTTTTAACGTTCTTCAAAAAATCTAAATAGATTTTTTCTCTAAAATAATTACGAAAGCCAATATTAGACCCTTTAAAACTTATAAGGATTTCGTATGTCCCGCACGACGATGCAACACTCGGTAGAGTACGCGACCGAATGTATAGGGAGAACTGAAACGTAAACTCTCCAGATATAAACTGTCCTAACAGTTATATAGGAGCGACCCTTTTTTTCTACCTAAACTACTAACGAACTAACCTAAACTATCCATAACAAATAACTAAACTAACCCACACAAACCAAAACCTGAAACTATACTAACCTAACTAACAGACAGATAATTAAACTAACTTGAACTAACCTAAACTAACAAATACTAATCTAAACTATTAGCAACTAACCAGAGATTGTCTGATCTAACAATTATATGAAAACCGGATTGTGTTTACCTATATACATATAAAGAACAGTTCGGATACAAAACATATTCCATATTCTCAAAGGGTCCTGGTTGTAATACTATGGAAATAACGGTTTCTGGTTACTACAGTTTTGGCTCTTCATTGGGCATCATCAGACCCTCGGCGTGTACTATTACAGGTTTAAAACATATCGTTTGTCGAAACGCTATACGTCGAAACTACAGACCTATTTCTGTTTTGCCGTCTTTTGCTAAGATATTCGAGAAGGTCATATATACTCGGATGATCAACTACTTGGTTTCCTTTAACATTTTGGCTCAACATCAATTCGGCTTTGTTCATTCACGTTCTACACAGCAAGCCACTTTTAACACTGTCAACTATATATTTGAAAGTGTTGACCAAGCAAATAAAGTAACCAGTCTGTTCTTTGATCTTTCCAGTGCCTTTGACATTATAAACCACCAGTTACTTCTCCAAAAATTATTTTCTTATGGAATGCGGGGCAAATGCTGTGCCCTAATTGGGTCTTATTTGTCTGGCAGAAGGCAGACTGTCTGTGTGGTTCAGGATGGGAAGCGATGTCTGTCAGCTATGAGCGATATAAATCAGGGAGTTCCCCAGGGCTCCATTCTGGGCCCACTCTTATTCATCATGTATGTGAATGATTTGGCATGTGATGTCGGTGCTGATTTGATTTGTCAGTATGCTGATGAAACGTCAGTGGTCCTGGTGTCCCCCTGCGTCGATACTTTGGCAGTATCATGTGTCACGAGAGGGTGTGAGATGAGGGAGTGGTGCAATTGCAACTGTCTGCTTTTAAATGCAAGTAAGACAGGCCTTGTGAGCTTCGAGAAGATGCAGCCCAATTGTTCTCTGTATGTTCCTGTGGATGGAAAATCTATTCCAACTTGCCAAAGCATCAAATTCTTGACTGTGCATATGGACCAGCGCCTTGCATGGGATGTACATTGTTCTGTGCTTGTTTCTAAGCTGAACAGTGTCTGTGCCCTTGTAAGGAGACTTCGTAATGTTGTTTCTACTGATGTCATGATGACATACTATATCGCCAGCATTCCATCGGTTCTGAGTTATGGAATATTGTTCTGGGGTTCATCCAGCATGGCAAATAAGGTGTTTGTTGCCCAGAAGAGAATTATTAGAGCTATTTTCGCATTACATCCCAGAACGAGTTGTAGGCCTGTCTTCCTATCCTCAAATATCCTTACTGCACCATCCATTTACTTCCTCTCACTGGTAATGTTTGTTAAGAGAAATCCGAAGGCATTCTTACGAAATTGCGATTGCCGTTCCTCACAATTGACTGTTCACACACGAGGTAGAAATGAACTCCACACAACTCAACTTTTTTTGAGGGAAGGCCGCTTTTCAGGGCCATAAAAGCCTTTCATAGGTTGCTCTGTCACATAAAAGAAATCCCTTACGTTCGAAATTTTCGCAAGGAAGTTGTACAATTCTTAAGGAACAAGTGTTTTTACTCATTCAACTTTAATGATGAGTGAGCTTTCTGTTTTTTCTATGTTAGCTATCTGGAAATTCCTATTTTACACACAGTTATATGTTAAAAATATTTCATACTGGATGCTCTATATTGTTACAATAAATATGGATTCTTATTTGTCTATGACATCATGTATCCATGACGTTGCTTTGTGATGTGACTCATCATTTTGTTGGCAATAAAGATTATTTTCTAATTTTGACATATAAAGTGGCACTTTTCAATACTGATGACAGTGACGTAACGTCCTACTTTTCGTAACTAGTTACGAAAAGTAAAATCTTTCGTAACTAGTGATGAAAAGTTCGTTTTACCACCAGTTGCAGGTTGTGGCACACCGTTGCTATAGTTTTACGGTATTAAGTAGATACAAAGTGGTTTAAAAGTAAATATTGAAGTTTAATAATAATAACTCTCTCTCTCTCTAAGTAGGTATTTGTAGTCAAAATTAGAAAAAATCTTGTATGAAACACGTGACGAAAAACCTTTTTTGTGTATCTCATTCAAATTGCGGGAACTCGCTGCGCTCGTCCCGCAAACATTCAACAATTCATTCGTTACACAAAATCGGACTTTTCGGAACTGGTTACATAAATAGCTATTATTATTATATGTTTTAAAAATTCGTATTTCGGGTTTTTGACGGAATCCTTGTTTTACGGGTTTTATAACATAACCAATAACATTGACACTGGTAAGATATTATACAGGGTGCAATTTGTCAAGATTTCCTTGGCCAGTTGTGTCGAGTAACTTAATGAATTATGAAGCTAGTTGTTTTCCTACGGTTATTTTTATTTCTCCTTCCTTTTATGTTAAAAATTGCGTAACTAAAATCCTGGTAAATAGACATTACCTCTCAAAGCACCCTCTTGAAAGCTCTCAAGTTAAACAACATAAATTTAGTTTAAGCTTACTTCTATAAATTCAATTTAAACAATGTGAAGATAAACGAAAGATTTTGACACATAAGGGCGATTTTTACAAGTTCAAGTAAAACTTCAGTTTGAAGTTAAAACACCAGATATGACCTACACTGCATTGTTTATCTGTCAGGTAAACAATGCAGTCTACATCATTACTGCTGTCTTAACTTCAAACTGAACTTTTACTGATAGTTGTAAAAAACACCTTAGGGTGACTTTTGCAACTATCAGTAAAACTTCAGTTTGAAGATAAACCACCAGAGATGACGTAGATTACATTGTTTGTAACAAAATGCAATCTACGTCATTACTGGTGTTTTAACTTCAATCTGAAGTTTTACTGAAAGTCACCCTTAACAATGTACGTTAAATCTGGAGTTTAAACTTCAATCACACCGACACATACCTGCTACTTGAATATCCGAGCACAAAGTAGCAGTGGACTCGATCAACAATGTGGACTTGTACCTTCTGTACATCTCTTGAGAGAACCAAATCAACGATGTCTTTGGCGCTTCGATTAGTTTAAATAGAGCCTAAAATCAATTGACTATATTCAACAGAAGGGCATATATCCGCGCTCAAGCTGACCTTATTGATTCCGAATTCGGCCAACCTGACCACCCCGTTAATGTCCACAAAGATATTTGAAGGTTTCAGATTGCCGTGCACTATAGGTTCGGGCCTTTGATGGAGGAAGGCGAGGCCGTTCAAGAATTGCCTCACGATTTCCATGTGGGTCAAGTGGAAGATGTTATTGTCCGAGTTTTCGTTTAAAAGGAGAACGTACTGTCCAATGTTGTACTCGCAAAGAGGAGTGGCCAGTATTAGGTCGTTTTCGTCGTAGTCGCATATAAAGTAGTGAAGGATGTGCTTGTTTCTTAAGCCTACTTGTAAAAATCAATGAAATTACTCTTCAACTTAGCCTTGTAAGTTACCTAGAAGTGGGTTGATTAATTCTTTCAAAGTTGTGCACACGCAGTGTTCACTGGGAATTCTTTTTATAGCCAAAGGTTGATCGTTGGTGCCGAGGCCTAGAGTCACAAAATTAAAATTGCCGCCCTGAGAAATCACATGGTTTCTTTCGGGATATTTGCAAAGCCGCACGTCTCCACCTACAAATGGCCAGTTGTGCAAGAAAGGTTAAATAGTGACTAACTTCTTCACCTAAAAACGTCTGACTGAATTTAACATCCTGCAGCTGCTGCAGCTTTTCAGCCCACCTACTCTTGCTGCCGCTCTCTACGTAGGTCTCCTTTTCAACATGTTTAGTCAGGATTTTCAAGATCATCTCCGAGTACTTAGTCTCTTCGTCACTGGGGCCTTTTGCTGAGTTCTCTCTATTGCGAAATAGAGGCACTTCGCTTGAGGGTTTGATGTCCTGCTCATCCTTAATCAGGTTTTCAATGGACGACTCTAAATGGTAGGCGCCCTTCATGGTTTTACACATCGCCTCCAGTTCTAGCTTTTTGTTTCTCGGCTTAAGGGGGCTTCAAATGCAATTCAAATTATGTAGGTAGTATATAAACCAAGATAGTACAACCTTAATGAACTGATTTCCTTTTCGAATAGACCTGGAGGTTCGCTCTCCATGACCGACGGCAAGGTGTCTAGAATGGAAATCCTGATGTCTTCCTTTGAATCTTCTATACCATTTAACACATTTTCTATATAAGACAAAAACGAAGCGTTTGCTTCAGGTGAGAATGTTGTGTATCGGACTTTAACATTTTCCAGGGCACACACGTCTGGCAAAAGAATTTTTCCATTGATCGGGAAGTGGAGTAGGGTTGACTCCAGTTGATAGATATTTTTGAGAGCCTCTGATAGATTTGTGTGCGCCAGCGAACAAATCGAGCTGATTAGGTGGTGGAAGTTCGCTTGGAGTTCTGATAATGCTTGTCGCTCTACCAAATTAATATTTTTAAAGCCAAACAGTTTTTTGAATAGAAAAACGCAAACCGTTCTTTCGAAGTTTACTGTCGTGATTTAAGTCCCACCAGGCTTTAATTCTAGAAATGATAATGTCTATCAGCTCTTTAAGGTAGGCAACAGCGACATCTAAAGCAGCATCCAGCGTCACTGCGTTTGCGGTATTATCACAGTTTGTGGATATTCGCTTCATGTATTGCATTGCAGCCTAACGCACATATTTCACTAAACACCTACTCTAAAACAACTAAAACAATTTTTAGTACTTGGAGTTTCCTTTTATCAATCTTCATTTTCTCGCCGAAAAGAGACCAATCGTTAAAGGACAGCCTGCAGATTTTAGATTTCCATTCAGGAAACGTTGGAACGTGACAAACATCTTGTTTCTCTGCACTTCGCCTTTGGTTCTCTAGGAATTGCTTCAGTGAGTGGGTGATGGGGTCTGGATCGCTTGATTCGTTGTTAATGTAAGCGGGGCAAAAGATGTCGTCTGTCATAAATGTTTTTACCTGTGAAAATCAAAAAATGCAATAATTATTCAGGTTTTTTGTTAAGTATGTCGTTATAGCCTTTAGAGTTTCTATTTTTTTTTGTCGACATTTGAGACCATCAGAGGTTTCCATCTGTAAGCTACAAGTTTGTCACATGATGTCACATTTTTTGGAACAAGTTGCTCCAGTTGTTCTGAAATCTAAGGGTTTCTGTACTATTCAAAGTTTCTATTGAGAACAACAACCCTTGAAAAACAATTCTTGTTCCTTTTGTAGCTTTCAAGCTTTAATCATTCTCAAAAGTCACTGTCTTTGGGGTTTTGGGTTTCTGTAGTAAGTTCAAGTTCAATTTGGTTCCTTTTGTTGTTTTCAAGCTTCAATCTTTCTCAAAAGTCATTGTCTTTGTGGAATTTGAGTTTCTGTACTATTCAAAGTTTCTATTGAAAACAACAACCCTTGAAAAACAATTGTTGTTCCTTTTGTAGCTTTCAAGTTCAAGTTCATTTTGGTTCCTTTTGTAGTTTTCAAGCTTCAATCTTTCTCAAAAGTCATTGTCTTGGTGGAATTTGAGTTTCTGTACTATTCAAAGTTTTTATTGAAAACAACAACCCTTGAAAAACAATTGTTGTTCCGTTTGTAGCTTTCAAGCTTCAATCATTCTCAAAAGTCACTGTCTTTGTGGTTTTGGGTTTCTATAGTCTTCAAAGTTTCTATTGAAAACATTGGCACTTGAAAAACGCATTCAATTTGGTTCCTTTTGTAGCTTTCAACCTTCAATCATTCTCAAAAGTCACTGTCTTTATGGCTTTGGGTTTCCTGTAGTCTTCAAAGTTTCTGAAAACAATAACATTTGAAAAACGTATTCAATTTTGTTCCTTTTAGCTTTCAACCTCCAATCATTCTCAAAAGTCACTGTCTTTGTGGCTTTGGGTTTCTGTAGTCTTCAAAGTTTCTACTGAAAACAATAACGTTTGAAAAACCTTTATCAATTTTGTTCCTTTTGTAACTCTCAAGTTTCGATCATCCTCCAAAGTCAGTGTCTTTGTGGAATTTGAGTTTCTGTAGTATTCAATGTTTCTATTCAAAACAATAACGTTTTGTATCTTTCAAGCTTCAATTATTCTCACAAGGCACTGTCTTTGTGGCTTTGGGTTTCTATAGTATTCTAAGTTTCTACTGAAAACAATAATGTTTGAGAACCTTAATCAATTTTGTTCCTTTTGTAACTTTCAATCTTCAGATATTCTCAAAAGCCAGTGGGCTTTGAGGCTTTAAATCTTAGTATCTTTCTAGTAAAAATAAAGAGAGCTAATACTCTCTGGAGCCTTCAATTACTGCATAAACCATAGTCATGTTATTAATTAAGTACTTCGAAAGAGTCAGTGACCTTGCAACTTTCAAAATTTCTATTCTTCTCGCCATTCTGAGCCATTCTGTTACTTTTGAAATTGTTCTAACTTTTGACACAATAAAGTCCTTGTCGTCGTAGTTAAGTAACTTGGAAAACTCAGTATTTTAAGGAGCTTGTAGTGATTATGTTGTTTCTGTAGCCTTCAAGTTATTCATATAGAAATTTAGAGACGTTGCTCCAGATATTACAAAATGTCAGTGTCTCTGTAGCTTTAAATTTCAGTTGAAAAAGTTTGAAGAAGATTCGTTCTTAGTCTTCAAAATATTCAACCATTTTTCGAGAAAACTCCCATTTGTAGAGATTTTAGTAGCGTTGTAGCCTTCAGTGTTTCAATTTCTTTTCTGAATTTGTGATCGTTCTGCTCCTTCTGTAACTTTTAGGTTATTGGAATCGTACTTTTAAGCACACGATACGTATCAATTAAGTGTTTCGAACAACTCAATGTCTTTGTATTTTTTAAGGTTCTTATCTTTTTGCCAAATTTGAAGTGCCTCTGCTCTTATGTAGCTTCCCGGTTAGTCACATGGCAGTTTTCGGGACAAAGTTTTTCAGATTTACGTAAAAATTTAGTATCTGTGACGTTTTTAACACGTTTTGTCCTCTTTTAGGTTTCAAAGTAATCAGTTGTTCCTCAAGAGAAGTCGCAAGCATTTTTTCGACATCCACTGTGTTCGTAGCCGTCAAGATTCGTATATTTTTGGTAAGTATATCTCTTCTTTTTGTAGCTCTCTGAGTTATTTTTATAATTTTTTATGATTTTTTACCACATGGTAATACATCAGTAGGTATTGTTACGAACTCAGGGTCCAATAATTCCAGTGTATCGATTTAACCCGAAAATACTATTTATTTATCCCACAGAAACACACAAGTATAATTCGAGTACTAAATAACTCACTACTTAATACTTTATAGCCTTCTATTATCATTTGGTACTTTAGCTTACCTATAGCTCGATTAAATAAGACTACTCCTAATGGCGGCGATATTCACCTTTTATACAAAATCCTAAAAATATGGAAAAGCCTAGAACATTCTTAGAAGAAAAATAATTGATAAGAGACACACAAAAAAAAAGATCGTAAATAACTGCGTTCTAAATAAATAGAGTAATAAATTACTCGTGACAAACCCCATGGTCACAATGCCGTAGCGCCCAGATAGGCCGCGAGCCGCGAAGGTCCAACCTCCAATGTCGCTCCGCCTCTAACGCCACCGCTCACCATAACAGAATTTTTGTATTCTTCAAATTAGTTGGTGAATCCGACTTTTGTAGCGTTGAAATTATTCTTTTCGGGGCAAGGCAATAGTTAAGGAGTTGGGAAAAGTGAGTGTCTTTACACCTTTTTACCAATTTTAAGAAATTTTGTTTGTTTTTTTTTACGCTCAAATAACTCTGAATGTAGCCTTCAAAATTGATATACTTAGTGAATTTTAATTCTGCTTCCTCTGTATGCTTTAAAATACTCTGTACTAGTTTCAATGGATGCTATTTGTTAAATATTTTGGAAAAGTCGAATATCTGTTGTAGCCTTCAAATTGTCTATTATTTGGTTAATCTGATGATATATCTGATGTCATTTTGTTCTTGTTGTATCTTGAAATTATTCGCACCCTTTTCTGTACAAATTGTGCAAACTTGTTAGGTTTGTAGCCTTCAGGAGAAACTGTTCTAGATTTTTTGAAAACTCAGTTTCTTTGTAGACTTCAAAATTCCAATTGAAAACCTGTAAATTTTTTTAAACATTTTTCTGAATTCATTTCAGAATTCTCCCACAACCCAAAAAATACCTCCCATAATATAGATAATAAAAAAGTAAGGATTGAAGCAAATTATACACCTACCATCTCATCATTTGCGTGAATTTCCCTCGCCAGTTGAATATTGAACATCGACATGGAATTATCTAAATCTGGCGCCAGTTGATCTTGAGGCTGGCAGTCATCAATGACTGAAGCCACTGGCTTAATCTCTTCTTCTGACTTATTTTCATTTTCATTATTGTATTCTTTTAGCTTGTTTTTTAAGGGTTTATCATCTGGCGTTAGTTCTTTTGGGATCACTACAATTTCCGACTCCTCGTCTTTGGTGTTGGTAGCAGTAGAGTTCTTCATGGAAAGCCTTTCGGTGATTTCCATGTTCTTTATTTTTGTAATTTTCGCTTTCATGACTTTAGTCCTGCGTTTGGACTTTTTAATGCTAAAAAACGGTTCGCTCTTCTTTTCCGTGGGAATTCTGATGTCTTTTGGAGGTTCTTTGGCAGTGCCTTCTGCTAAACATATGCAGCGTCGCAACTTTTTCATTTTCTTTTTCATCTACCACAGGTAATCTCTAACTGAGAATGTTATCGATAATTGTAACTTACCAGTTTTAGTCGATTTTCTTCTCCAAAATCTTTCTGGAAGTTATTGGAAAAGTCTCCTGGAAGAACTTTGATGGCCTCTTTGAACGAGGCGTAGTTATCTTTGATCCACTTCTGACCGACGTCGTTTAAAGTACAAATTATTAGCACTATGTAAAAAGCCAAGTTGAAATGTTTCTCCTTAGTTTTGACCCTTTCTAGACACACGGACGGGATACTTGTAGAAAAGAATTCATTGGTCAGTTTCAATTGGACTTCAAAATTAAAACCAATGACTTGTTCGTTGTAGCAAACCAACTCTAGAGCTATCTGAAGTAAGAGCTTCTCTTTGTCGTCGTTGTTTGCTTTTTTTAAAGCCTGGACCAAGTTTTTGTTATCAGATTGTTTAAGACTTAGTGAGACTCACCTTCTGTAGTATTTCAAATACTTTGAACTCTAAAATGAGCTTTAAGCCATTTTCTGTGTATTGGACTATGTAGTGTATTAGAGTGACCAGCATTTCGGCTTCAGAGTCAGAAACTTTTTCTTTGTTTACTATTAAGTCAATAATTTCTATTCGTCTCTAAAAAAAATCGGTTTAAGATAATTTTACTTTTCATCAGTGCTGCTCACCTTAATGTATTCTTTAAATGAAAGATCCTTCTTTAGCTCAAAGATTATTCTCTCTGAGATGAGGTGAGGTGGTTTGCTTGCTTTGGCTCCAGTTACTATGGCATAGCAGAGCGCAGTCCTGTAATGGTTGTCCTCCTTGGTAAAATCTGCCCCATGATTGATTAAGATATTGACTATATTGAAATTATTACGAAAACATGCAGTCATCAGTGGGGTAACTCCGTTGATGTTCGTTATATCGATTTGCACCTAAAATTACGTCTTCAAGGACTTATATGTAGTTTAATTAAAAACTAAATAACTTTTGCAGCCAATAGGGTAGCAATAAATCTTTCCCACTCCCTTCGCACGGCAATATGCAGTATGGTGTGTCCGTTTTTGTTAGTGGCGTCGACTTCTATCTCGCACACCTTGGAGACCATATGCCAAAGTTCCATAAAGGTCGCTTCGTCCCAAAGTTTGTGTTCCAGAGCTATGATAATGACGTTCTCTCCATTGTCCACTCGTATCGTTGGATCGGCTCCATTTTCCAGCAGAAACTTTACCAGTTCCAAGTTTTTGTGCCTGATGGCCCATATGAGTGCCGTGGTGTTATTCTATGAACACGTCGCAGCCATATGTGAAGAAGTTAAAATTATTGGTAACATATAGTTCCATAAAGGTCCGGCAGGAAATTTTGCAATTTTATCCATTTATGTAAATCGATAAAATTTATGTAATAGTATGTCTCAAAACATGATAATATAATTTTTTAATTTAACCTAAAAATTATATATTAAGGTTGAAAAAGGAGGACTCTTATGGCACTTTTACCCCCTTTCAAATGTTCTATAAAGGTCTGACCCTGAAGTTTCTAATTTTATCGATTTATTATATCTGTTATAGTTAGTTTAGGTTAGTTTAGTTCTCCCAATAGGTTAGTGGGAAGGAGGCCCATAGGAAGACGGGCCTGCCTCTAAAAAAGAAACCATTTCAAAGGGCCATCTTCAAAGCGCCCTAGCTCCCTCAAAAGTAATATTTGGATAAGACGATTTACCTCAAATCGATATGAAAACATCTCTGGAGTATGCCATCTTCGTATGTTGGTTTAGTTTTCGGACACCCTGTATACTTCGATGACGAACCTTTATGAAACATTTAGAGAGTAAGAGTTCCATAAGAGTTCTTAATTTTTTCAACCTAAATCTGAAAGAGTGTGTAGGTGGTCACCAATTTGTCGATCAACCCGTCTGCATACTAGTTTCGGGACCCTCATCAGCTTTGGAGGATCGACAAATTGAGGACCGTGATTTAGCGACTTAAAGCTGGAAATGTAGTTCCGGTGAGATGTTGTACAGAGCAGGAGAAGGCGACATCCACTAGCGTATTTTAGATCCAAAACTGCTAAAATACGCTGGTAGATGTCGCTTACACTCTTTTCACTTCGTTCTGGTGCCGACCAGCGAGTTACAGAGCCATATGGGCTGCTTCTCGAACTGAGAGCCATCTCCCATGCAGTATTGGATCTAAAATACGCTGGTGGATGTCGCCTGGTCCTGCTCTGTACAACATCTCACTAATTCTAAAAGTTTTCGGTTAATTAAAGAGAGCGCCAGAAATTTGTTTCATAATATCAAGTTTTGAGACCTCTTTAACTCATATCAGTCGCTAAAACCACAATTCTCCATAACGGACCTTTATGGAACTTTTACCAAACTATTCACTAGTACATACGGGACCAAGTTCGTTTATATCAACTCCAGCACAAAGTGCTTTCTCCAAGATTTCTGCTTTGCCAAGAATGGCGCATCCCATAGCGATTGGTATAGTTTGCTGCAAAGGAAGGTTCAGTTTTTATAGTCAAAGGGTGGAGGACAATAATACCACTTCTTTAATTTTTAAAACGCTTTTGATGTGTGTTATTTCGTCGGCCGTGAAGAAAGCGTGCGGATTGCACTTAATAGTTTTTTCAGTATCTTCGTTTTTCGATTTAATCTTGTTGTTTTTTCGGGCTTTTTTTCGAGAAGTCATAATAATAATTTCTGCTATAAATGTCTGCCAATGTAAGCTTGACGTTAAACCAGGTAAGTGCTGTAGTCGGACTCTTCTCGTATTATTCATTTATGTGTGTGTGCGATAATCATTTTTTTTTGTATCTTTACCCTGCTTCAATCAATAATCAAATCCACAATATGTAAAAACTTCCTTTTTATTATAAAAGTCATCATTTCGTCAAGATAAATAAAAACGTTATACAAAATCAGTATTATAAATATTATAACACCTTTGACGTTACGAAACTCTAAAATAACAACTATAGTTGATCAGTCGTAATATCACACAAAAGTTATAAAGCTAATCTTCATCCTTACATCTACCACCTAGGAGTCTGTGGCGGTCCCGTCTTCAACTTGACTAGAACTATCATTATGGTCATTCTCGCTGCTATGATTAATTTGAACAGTCGTTTGCACAACCGAAACCGGTAGAACACTACTTGTACTTTGGTTCAGTTCCTCGTCGTTCTTCTCTTCGTCGGTGCTGCTCGATGGACCAGGAGCCTCCTCTTCGGTTATGGAGGTGTAGCGACCCTCATCTCCGGGGAACAACGTCGTATACGAGGGCGGCAAATCGTCCAAGTCGTCGTACTGGGGTGGCATGGGCGCTATTCCTTGATCGCAATTCATTATTAGAACGGTAGTGGGAGTTGTGATGGGTGGCGGATCGCCTTCGGGCTTGGGTCTCTTGCAGCAGCACTCCCACAGGCCGCAGAAGAAGAGCACCGTGCCGCAGATGAGGAGGCCCATCATCAAGTAGCCCCAAGGGCCGTATTTGTTTAGCATTGCCGAGATTGATTCGGTGGCGCTGTGGGTCTCATTGACCACCGCTGGTTTTTTGGTTACTGCAACAGAAATGAAGAAAATAATTTACTATTATATAGTGATTCACAGATCTAGTCGCTATAGCGCTTTGTTTTTTTCTACCTGCTTCAGAAGGTTTTTTTTTCTAATTTTATGAAAAATTGACACAAGCTTCAAATAAGGTAATAAATACAATTCGTATTTGTAGAATTTCTTTAGTATAATATTTCTTCTTGAACTCACCATTCCTCTTGACTAGCTGCCATTCAAACCATTCTTCCGGCATATCGCTGGCGTTCCCTTTCACCGCCAGATCCTCAGGTCTGTATTTCTTCACCAACTCCACTACCAAGTTCTCCCAAACGTTCTTTGCGGCGTTGCACAGTTTCGGGTCTTCGTCGCTATTGGTCGAGCTCTTTGGGCAGTTCTGAACCCCGTCGCAGACCAGATGATCCGAGACGCACAGCATGGGGATGCGACCGATACGCATGCAGGTGTGTTGGAACGGGTCCTTGCAAAAGGGTCCTGTAGTTAAAAGTAATAGTAATATTTTTTTATTTATTTTAAATGTGTATTTTAGTGGTGTTTAAGACATAATAATTTATACTAAAGAAAAAAATCAAGTTTTCGCGCTGGGAATCGAACCACAAATCTTCCACTTTCCGAACAGATGCCTTAACCACTAAAGCAAGTGGGATCCTAAACTATTGGCCGCCCATGTGCAAATCGATTTCGGCCACCCCCAAATAGCTAGAATGTCTACAAAAACTACAAAACCAGCAAATGTCGATATTTTCCTAAAAAATGTCTCCCTTTTTTGGATGGAAGTCCGTCACTTCAATGGTTCCCCTGACGTAATTTTGTCGTCAGCATACGTCATACAAGCGTCAGAAGCTTAAAGCCGAAGATTGTTTTTGGTCTTTTGTCAGGTTAGAAGTTAAGTTTTAGAAAACTTTGAAGCTAGGTCAGCTAAGGGCTAGGAGCCCTAGCTCTCTAACTAGGAGATAGGTATAAGTTCGATATTCCATTGAATTGGAAATAAGAAATAATAAAAATAATGACAGTGACAACTGTTTTGCAATAATTTGACGTAAGACGCCACGACGTCACTGAGACGTCACTTCCGCCGGGAGTCGTCATCAATTTAAATGTTCCCACTGCTATAAGAGGGGGGTCAAAACTGCAAAACAGGAGGGTGTCCCCCTAGAGCTCGATGATATTATCTGATACATAGACAATGACAGAAACAACAAATGGCGATATTTTCCTAAAAATGGTCCCGTTTTATTTGGACGGAGGCCGCCATTTTTAAGGTACCATGACCTAAAATACATATCAACGTCAGAGCACATCAGTTGGCGAATCACAAGTTCAGATGATTACGAGGTCAAGTGACGTCAATGAAAGCGGATATCGCCGCCATTTTAAGGTACCCACTGCCAAACAGGGGGGGCCAAAAACAGGTAAAACATGACAATCTTTCTAGATGTAATATACTAGCTCGTTGATCGAACTCAAGGCCGCCACGTTGTCTTGTTTATTTGTTCTAAAATTTAAAATGCGAGAATGAGACAGCACTTTTAAGCCGGGTTCTTTAATTCCATCGGAGCGCTCCGGACACAAACCATCTCCCAAAATCTTAACAAACTAGAGTGAGATAGACTGATATCCCGAGCGCTCGGGATGTAATTACTGAACTCAACTTATGTCTGTGTCTGGTATATATATTTTACAGACCAAGGACCAGAAATCAATTTTTCACTCCATATAAAATTTAAAATATTCATATTTTCAAGTAAAAAAAGAACATTAATCCTACTTATTCGGTCTTGCCGCGCTGCGCAGTGCAACTAAAAATCCTGCCATTACGAAATTTCCTGAAAACATCAGCCAAGACCAGGTCAGGATTGCGAGCACTCAGATTTGTGAGCAGCCTCAGGATTTCCCTTAGCTCCTGCTTCCCGCAAATCGCCGTCAAGCCAATGAACCCTGTGCCTACTGCGAAAGGAGCCGATGCCTCATGAAACCTCGAACCTTTTCGGTCAGCAACAATGTAGCGAAACCACAATCCAGTATCTCAACGAACACTAGAAACTGCACATATCATAATGTGATACAAGGCAAGAACTTTTTATTGCATATTCGTAAAAGGCGGAGAAGGAAGATATAAGTTATAACTCCCGTCAATGCCTTTTTTTGGGCATTTTGCCAGAAGTCAGAGGCGAGGTCTAGAACAAGTTCGATTCGGAACGTTCAGAACTTTTTGCCATTGAAAACGCCTATAATAACTGTATCTGTCGTTTTTTTGCTTGCCCTCTGCGGCGCCATCTATACTTAAACGACCGAACTCAAGACCGTTATTTTGTTTTGTTGTTTTCTTTTGTTCTAAAATTTAAAAGTTTCGTACATATTTTCAGGGATGTTACGCCTATGTACTTTGTACTCAAAATGCACCACCAAAAAACGAAACTAGTTGAAAATGCCAAAATTCACACATTTACTGTGGCAAAAGGCTACAGCGACATCAAGTTTTCAAAAAAATTAAAACTTGTTTAAAGGCCAGTTATTCGGGCAATCTAATCTTTCTAAATCCATGGCTAAGAGTACAGAACAGTAAAATCCCATTGAAACTAATACGAATTTAATTACAATCTTAATTAATTGTCCGAAAAACTGCATTGAAATTTTAAAGACTACAGAGACATCGAGGTTTAAACCGTTCCTTGACAGAAATTTTGAAGGCTACAGAAACACCGAGTTTAAGAAAAAAAAAAACATAAAATTTGTTCAAAATGGTGTAATTGACAGGATTTTCAACAATAAGAATAAAAAAGTCTATAAGCAAGTTATTTGGGCAAAATAATGTCTATGTAGTCTTTTTGAATCCCATTGCTAAGCCCTCAGAACAGTAAAATCCCATTGAAACACAAACTTAATCACAACCTTCATTAATTGTCCAAAAAAAAACCGCATTTAAGTTTTAAAGACTACACACATATCGAGGATCTAACTGTTTCTCAACAACAATTTTGAGGGCTACAAAGACGAAGAGTTTTCAAAAAAATCCAAATTTGTTCAAAGTTGTGTAATTGACTGATTGTTAAACAACAAGAGTAAAAAACGTCTCTAGGTAAGTAATTCGGGCAATATAATGCTCTATATTCTTTCTAAATCCATTGGTAAGCCTACAGAACAGTGAAATCTCATTGAAACTAATACGAACTTAATCACAATCTTAATTAATCGTCTGAAATACTGCATTGAAATTTTAAAGATTACAGTGACATCGATGTTCAAACTGTTTCTTGACAGGAATTTTGAAGGCTACAGAAACACCGAGTTTTTTAAAAAAACATAAAATTTGTTCAAAATACTGTAACTGACTGGATTTTCAACAATAAAAATAAAAAAACGTCTCTCGGCATGTTATTTGGACAAAATAATGTCATTGTAGCCTTTTTGAATCGATTGCTAACCCTTTGGAACAGTAAAATCCCATTGAATCACAAACTTAATCACAATCTTAATTAATTGTCCGAAAAACTGCATTGAAATTTTAAAGACTACAGAGACATCGAGGTTTCGACTTGTGATTAGCACAGTGGTGTAAAATAATTTATGTATAAAATTTAAGGCCTGTTTTTGCATTTTCGACAAAACGTATATTAATTTTACATGAAAATACATTTTGAGGATTTTTCAAATGTTTTAAAGCACTAATTCAAGGAAATTAATATTTGCAATTTTTGTAACAACCTGTATACCGACTTGTGATTAGCACAGTCGTGTAAAATAATTTGTGTATAAAATCTAAGGCCTGTTTTTGCATTTTAGACAAAACGTACATACATTTTATAGGAACATTCATTTTAAGGATTTCGAGTTTCTTCACAGGAATCTTGAAGTCTACAGAACCACCGAGTGTCCAAAAAAATTAAAACTTGTTCAAAGTAGTGTAGAGAGTGAACTAATCTGAACAAACTTGAACAAAGGAAGCATAACTGAACTAAACTAACCAAAGCA
Source organism: Taphrorychus bicolor (assembly GCA_951812265.1). Taxonomy (NCBI): domain Eukaryota; kingdom Metazoa; phylum Arthropoda; class Insecta; order Coleoptera; family Curculionidae; genus Taphrorychus; species Taphrorychus bicolor. The sequence continues at coordinate 17,237,084 of OX638305.1, forward strand.
AAAATATAACAAAACCGAACTAGACTAATCTAATAAAAGAGACTCTCATAGAGAATCAGAGCAGCTTTTAAGGGCCGCTTTGCTCCCCGCAGGAATAAAATGAGGCCGCTTGGCCTCACAAAACTGGGTTAACCTAAAATAACCTAACCAAAGGAAAAATATAACTGAACTAACCAGGAACCGACCTGAACCGAACCTATTCAAAAGGCTACACATGAAAAAGCAAAATGGCCCTAACAGAAAAAAACTTGGCAACTAGACATAAAATAAAACAAGCAAACTGACGTCAGAGATGTTACGCCTATGTAAGAACCATTCACTTATTATTGACATCAAGTAGACGTTGGAAATCTCATTTTGACATTTTTATCGTCTTAACATGTACAGAAAGGAGAAAAATTTCAAAGGTAACGAGGTGTAAAAAATAAGTGAATGTTATAACGAAAGTTATAACGGGTATTCATAAAAAAACCTCGTAATAAGACTCTTGTCTAAGATAAGTTCATCATACAAAAAAATTAAAATCATTTTACGACATCATTTCAATTTTTTTTATGACGTCATCTCAGACCTACTGTTCAGATTCCAAGGCCTACCTGAGGTTTTTTTTTTTAAATAAACGCGTGATATTTTGTGCTCAAAAATGTACATGTGGGTATATGAGACTACACAAGTATAGTTGACCAAAAAATAGTACAATCACAAACTTGGAGCATAGCGGGATTCAGGAGCACGACGAGCAATCGCAGGAAGTGTCACTGTCGAGTTTGAGGAAATAATAATTATAAAGAAGTGGATATAAGATAACAAGAGAAAAATTAAAATTGTTTAATATGCAAAAATTCACATATTCAGAATAAGGCAAATGCTCTAGGTTAAAGTACATTCTGACGATAAGTACAATTTAGCCACACTTTGTTTCTTCCTATAACAAACAACCCCAGGAATGTCGCGTCTTTGTACTTTGTACTTAAAAACACACATTTGAATATATGAGAGTGCACTAGAACAATGTACAATTGACCAAGAAATAGTACAAATAACAAACTTGGAATAGAGCAGAATACAGGAGCACGACGAGCAAACGCAGCAAGGGTCACTGACGGAGTTCAAGGAAATAATAATTATATAGAAGTGGATATAAGATAACAAAAGATGAATGAAAATTCTTGAAAACATAAAAATCTTCATATTTACAATATGGGGGAATGCGCCAGGCTAAAGTACATTCTAACAATAAAAAGTACAATTTAGTCGACGATACGGGTACACTTTCTTACCTTACTGTAACAACCCTGCATATTTTCAAGTAAAAAAGTAGAGGAAGTCTATTTATTCGGTCTTTTGCGATATTATTTAGCATTTTTAGTAAATATGAGGTGTAATTCAGATGTTGATGATGGAAGACAGGGTCAACTGCGTGGCTCATGCTAAAAAGCCCCATGTCAGTAATCGGCCTATAGGTACTTTCCTGCTGCTTGGCTTGGCTTAGCCTGAGGAAATCCTGCATCTTCAAGTTTGGTGAAAAAGCTTCAGTACTTTTAATTTTTGGAACGGAACCTTAGGAATTTATAATGAGATGGACAAGTTTTCTGTGCCTGAACGGAATGTAGACCGGACCGTTTTGGAACACTTGTTACAGAACTGTTCTTGAATTTTATGCAGTAGCTGATACTTGGATCAACGGTTCTCCGGAATTTCTCCAACTGAAGGCTCGGGTATTGCGGTCCATCAGGAAGTGTGCGGGAGTAAGGGAGCATAAATCATGGGGAAGGGAACTTAAGGGGCACAAAGGTTGGGAATTAAGAATCGCTTCAATGTGTACGAGTAATGCTTGGAAGTTATAGAAAAACAAAAAATAACCCCCGACCACTCTCTTCAAATGATATTTAAGAGACTTCACCCAAGCCTACCACAAACCACCCAAGTGGGGAGAATTGGCAGGGATGAAATGCCACTTTACGCCCAGATCGGAAGCCGCCTCTTCTTGGTCCAAACTACACCAAGCAAGACCGAAAGCCCCTCAGGACGTACATTCAGGCTACCCAGGGGAAAACAGTACAGTGATATACTCAAAAGTCACTATCCTCACAGAAGAGAGCAGAAAGACCCGGGCTTATGGTGGCAAAGGAGAAGATAGATAAAAATGGTTTGGATAATGGATACCTATGGATAAAACTTGTGTTTGATTTCTGAGTCTTACCTGAACCAACGGCTGTTAAAATTATGGTTTTTGGGTAGATGGGGGTGGAGATGTTCTCGGGCGGTGACCAGAGGATGTTGAATTCTGCAGTAAGTAGGTCAACGTCGGACATCTTTTCTCCTGAGCAAGGGTCACCTTTCCAAAAGGGCGCTTTGGTGTTATCAGGTAAGTACTGAAATAAAATACTATTATTAAGCAAAAATTATTCTGCTCATGCAGGGTCAAAAGAGTTATCAAAAAATGTCCGGTAGAGATTTAAAATAAATCTTTGTAATAAAGTAAATTTAATCTCAATAAAGGGCCAGCAAAAGGAGACACTATGAAGTTTCTCTTTCCCTCTCAAGATTGATCTATGTCCTCCATTTAAAAATAATACCTAAAAGCTATTGTCTGCTGGAATTTTTTGCAAATTTTCCTTTATTTGAATTAATGAGCACAAGTACTATTCTGCCTGGAAAACAGGCAGCTCTAATCTTGGTTTTATGTATTTAATTTATTAAAGATTGCATAAGAAACTGGTACAAAATTTTCCTCTTAGATGACATTAATAGCTTCCTATATACCTACTTACACACGCGCAAGTTAAATAAAGAATGGAATTATTGTTCTCTTGAAAAAGTGGCCTACTTCTGTTGCCTTACAGACGTTTCAACTTTTAACGCACTTTTCTGTCTTTGGAATCTCTTGACGTTAATCAGTCGGAGTTCTTATGCAGATTTAAACGGGTCACGTAATTCTGATTTCACCGATCCACAATGTAACACTTATAATAAGAATTCCGAGCAGAATCGCACCTTTTTGAATTGCGAATTACGTGTTTGCGTTAATGGTCCTTGAACAGATTCGTTTCGAGATGCCCGCTTCAGAGAATCGTTAATGGTGCACTTTGTTCTCGTGCCGTTTTTTTATGGCTCCATTAAACGTCATTTTTTTATAGGTGAGTTAAAATTCATTTGAAAACGTCATCTAGTTGGCGGTGAAATGTCAGAAGGAAAGGATGAAAAAACAAAAATCCATTTGTCATCCTTTTCTGTCAAAAATTCGTTGCTTTCTAGATGAAGCGTACTGAGACGACGGGGTACTTACAATGCTCATAATGCAGCTTGATCTCTTATCCTTGTCGGTGTCGTTGTTTTGGTTTTGACCAACCATCTCTAAGAATTGAAGGTTGACCACGTGGGATTTGGGAGCGGTCACTTTGAGGCGACATAGAGATAAGGGTTTGAGGCTGCTTGGCTCGAGTACTATAGTCTGCGAGGCGGCGTCGCCTTGGGCTTGCAGGGCTATTTCTTCTGTGGAGCTGCAGACACTGATTGGCTGAGGCAATTCTGAAAACAGTTTTCATAATATAGTTAAAAGTTTTAAAATAATATATAGTTTGCATGTCTGATTGTCATCACTCATCAGCAATTGACTCCAGGACCCCAATTTTTGAAAACAAGAGAAGGGAATACTCTTTAGGAACTCATAGGGACTTATAGGAAACATTGCAAGTTATGTTTTGCTTTCCTTTTTGGTTTAAGAACAAGAAGACCTTCAGGTTCTGCAAGAAGGACCTCTTTCTATATATAGTTTTTCTAAAATAGAACATTTCTACCTTCTTAACGAAGCCAAGTCTACTTCTCTCGCAAGTTTTTCCCTATAATTCAAGAATAGGGGTGTACTTTTGTAATAGAAGTTGCTTTTAATTTTGTTTTTTATTTTCCAGATAATCTAATGGGAAATACGTAGATTAAACCTGAGATAAGTGATGCTAAAGTACATTTGAGGCAGCAAAATCTTGCAGAAATTATATTTTGGAAGGATTAAGGCTTGAATTCAGGTAATAAATACCATTTGTTAGACGCAGGTAAACAAAAAAATAATGAAAAAAAACATATTTCCATTTTTCTAACATTGAGCAAGAAATAGGGCAGCATTGGTTTAGATACTTTCAGGGGTCACCTTTGCCATGTTCTTAAGTTAAAATAGTGCCACAATACTGTAATAATAATCTATGTTGTACATTGATAACTAGTAAGAGTCCTATGAAATAAGGCTGCAAACATAAACATCGCTAGAGATATGAGAGTAAATATTTTTGTTTATAGCTCACTTCCTACTTGTTTAGATTATTCCAAGGTGGCGCTTGTTTTTGGTGATAAATCGTGTTAAATTAGTGTAATGAAGATCATTACAGCAGTAGCTGGTCAACAATTTTATGTGTACGTAAAAATTACAGACTTGAATTCCGCAATGTAATAGATATTGTGGTAGATAATAGAAACCACAGCCTAGGCACTATGAATATTAATACCGCATTTTATCAATAGCGTAATCAGGCATAATTTGCTACTTTCTAAATTTTCACATCTAACTCTCGAGACACGCAATCGCGGTTTAAATCTATATTTAGCATTCGGATCGTTATTTTGGTCCGAAAACGGAAAAGTTGAAGATAATTAACGTTCTTCTTCGCAACGAGGACGCCATTCTATTTTTATTTTTAGATCTTTAACGGCATATGCTTTTTTAACATTATTTATGCTATCTGCGGTCTATAGTTTACTTACTTATTACTTTTGCCGCAAACAAGTTCAAGAAATAAGTGCAGACCCATCACTCAATGATTACCTAGAGAAGAGGCATTAACTTCGTACTATTTATGATGTCAACATTATGGTAAACTAATTTAGAGCTTCTTCAGATATGCGTCAAGCAATTCTTCAGAGCAGTGTCAATAAAAGCGATCGAGATCTTAGGATTTTTATGGGTGGATTCACAGAAGAATTATGTTGATTTACCACATAAACATGTGGTATTTAGCCTATCTTGTACCTCTATCATGCTTGGTTTAACCACTTGTCAAGAAGTATCAAAAAGTGTTAAAAAAGTTCTTGGCTATACAAAGAAAAACAATACTCGATGAGAAATGTGTGGACATATTTATCAAAGTGATTGTTACCGTTATGAAGGAAGGCAGATTTGATTTAAGAGGATGGAAGTGTGCAAAAGAAATAACATTGAAGAAGTTAGTTCGATAGTTGATTTCATCTGGGATGCAAAATGTGATGTTCTAGAATTGAAGAAGGAAATACCTGTAGATGACTCGATTCTTTTCGAGAGTTACCATGTATTTGGAAATTAAAAGTACCATGATAGATCTGGATGAGTGTAGGTCAAGCATCGAATACGAGTATTCAGTGTTTTTTCTGAACTGGTTTGAGTACCTTTATTTTCTGGATAAATTGTGAAGAAGGGTGGGGACCATTCGTGGGGAGTAATCACAGAAATTCGACGACTGACGCCAAGTTGTAGACGGAATCATTTACTTGGAACCTAAAATTCTTCTGTTTGTGCTGCTAAAATCAAGAGATTGTTCTACTTGCCAATTACTCTAGTCCAGATGATGGTAAGATCTAGGTCGTTTGTACAGGCATATTACCGATGAGATTTGCGATGGGAATAAAATTCTAACAGAACGAAAGAGGGAACCATTCTCTGTTTTAGTGAATATTGAACGACTGAAGAGTTGAAATAGCATAGCATAGGAAGAGCATAGAAATAGCATTTTGATTATTGTTCCAACCTTACGAAAATAGTGAGAATGGTAGGTGAATCCTACAAAATTGCAACAATAATTGAAAGGCGAATGAAAAGTGTACTGGTGTGCGTCTTCAGCAATAAAGAATGGGATGCTGCCATTTCCGTCTGACAACCGCTGATACGCTGATCGACTGCGCGATCATAAAACTTATTTGCCCGGACACCATTTAAGCCAGGGTTAAGTCAAGTTTTGTTTTGACTATGACAAGATTGGTCCATATAAAAAAACAAATAAGATTACGTAGGGTTAGGGATCAGGAGTGACCTTGATTCCATGTGCAAATCGATTTTGGCTGCTCCCAAATATCGACAGTAGTTACAATGTGTAAAAAAAAGAGTTTATTGAGAAGAAACAAATGTAACAAGAGGAAGTTGAACATCCCGGACTTCCATTGTCTTTATTAAGTCTTTATAGAGGCAGAAAATTTTCCCGAAAAACTCAAAAATATTTGGAAATTTTCCAAAGTTGACACTTTTTGGGACGATCCAGGAAATTTTCCCGAAAAAGAGAAATATTTGGAAATTTTTCTGAAATTTTTAGTGGATACGTAATATTTAGTAGAGTTGGGCATGGCAGAAATTTTTCAAAATTAACATTTTTTGGGACGATAAAAAACGAACCAGGAAATTTACCCGAAAAACCCAGAAATATTTGGAAATTTTTCTGACATTTTCAGAGGGTATGTAAATATTTAGTAGAATTGGGCATGGCAGAAATTTTCCAAAATTAACACTTTTTGGGAAGATAAAAAACAAGACATAAAATTTTCCCGAAAAACTCAGAAATATTTGGAAATTTTCCTGAAATTTTTAGTGGGTATGTAAATAATTAGTAGAGTTGGGCATGACAGAAATTTTCCAAAATTAACAATTTTCGGGAAGATAAAAAGCGAGCCAGGAAATCGTCCCGAAACAGTCAGAAATATTTGGACAATATCCTGAAATTTTTAGTGGGTATATAAATAATTATTAGAGTTGGGCATGCCAGAAATTTTCAAAATTAACACTTTTCGGGAAGATAAAAAACGCGTCAGGAAATTTTCTCGAAAAACAGAAATATTTGGAAATTTTCCTGAAATTTTCAGTGGATACGTAAATAATTAGTAGAGTTGGACCTGGCAGAAATTTTCCAAAATTAACACTTTTTGGGAAAATAAAAAAACGAGCCAGGAAATTGTCCCGAAACACTCAGAAATATTTGGACATTTTTCTGAAACTTTCAGTGGGTGTGTACATAACTAGTAGAGTTGGGCAAGGTAGAAATTTTCCAAAATTAACAATTTTGGGGAAGATAAAAAACGAGCCAGGAAATTGTCCTGAAAAACAGAAATATTTGAAAATTTTTCTGAAATTTTCAGTGGATACATAAATATTTAATAGAGTTGGGCATGGCAGAAATTTTTCAAAATTAACACTTTTTGGGAAGATAAAAAAACAAGGCATAAAATTTTCTAGAAAAACTGAGAAATTGGAAATTTTTCTGAAATTTTCAGTGGGTCTTTAAATAATTATTATAGTTGGGCATGCCAGAAATTTTCAAAATTAACACTTTCCTGAAATTTTCAGTGGGTATGTAAATAATTAGTAGAGTTGGACCTGGCAGAAATTTTCCAAAATTAACACTTTTTGGGAAGATAAAAAAACCAAACAAAATTTTCCCGAAAAACTCAGAAATCGGAAATTTTCCTCAAATTTTCAGTGGGTCTGTAAATAATTAGTAGAGTCGGGCATGACAGAAATTTTCCAAAATTAACACTTTTTGGGAAGATAAAAAAAACCAAACAAAATTTTCCCGAAAAACTCAGAAATCGGAAATTTTCCTCAAATTTTCAGTGAGTCTGTAAATCATTAGTAGAGTCGGGCATGACAGAAATTTTCCAAAATTAACACTTTTTGGGAAGATAAAAAACAAGGCATAAAATTTTCCCGAAAAACTCAGAAATTGGAAATTTCCCTGAAATTTTCAGTGGGTCTTTAAATAATTATTAGAGTTGGACCTGGCAGAAATTTTCCAAAATTAACACTTTATGGGAAGATAAAAAACGAGATGGGAAATTGTCCCGAAAAAATCAGAAATATTTGGAAATTTTCGTGAAATTTTCAGTGGGTATTTAAATAACTATTAGAGTTGGGCATGCCAGAAATTTTCAAAATTAACACTCTTCGGGAAGATAAAACAACGAGCCAGGAAATTGTTCCAAAAAGCTCAGAAATATTTCGAAGTTTTTCTGAAATTTTCTGTGGGTATGTAAATAATTAGTAGAGTTGGACCTGACAGAAATTTTCCAAAATTAACACTTTATGGGAAGATAAAAAACAGGCAGAAAATTTTCCCGAAAAACTCAAGAATATTTGGAAATTTTCCTGAAATTTTCAGTGGGTGTGTAAATAATTAGTAGAGTTGGGCATGGCAGAAATTTTCCAAAATTATCAATTTTCGGGAAGATAAAAAACGAGCCAGGAAATTGTCCCGAAAAAGTCAGAAATAGTTGGAAATTTTCCTGAAATTTTCAGTGGGTATTTAAATAATTATTAGAGTTGAGTATGCCAGAAATTTTCAAAATTAACACTTTTCGGAACGATAAAAAAAAGAAGCCAGAAAACTGTCCCGAAAAACTCAGAAATATTTGTAAATTTAACCACAGAAATCTGAAACCTGAAGAGGAGACTCCAGAAGACCTTTTAACCAAGATTGTTGAAGAACTTCCTCAAGAAGTGGAGCACATTACTGTGATTAAAGAATGTAAGCCTAAAAAGAAAACCGTTAAGAAAAAAAGTGTGAAAAAGAAGATGGAAAATAAAGAAGAAAGCACCGGAAATTGTAACTATTGAGGAATAAGGTTAATAGGCCGAGATTACTGTGTCTTGTTGTGTAAAAAGGTTCCTGAAGTTGAAGATACAATTATCCTGAAGGTGAGCGAAGAGAAACCGAAGAAACGAAAGATTAAGAAAATGGTTATTGGTCAAGAAGAAATGAAATCTGGAGAAATTAAATTAACGTCCGCTCAATTGCCAGAGAAACTAGAAAAAGCGGCAGTGCAAGAATTTGCATGGCCAAAGTTAATTACCGCCTCAAACCGGTTGGTAGAGTAGAAAAAATGAAAGAAGCTGAAGACCTAGAGAAACTACTGCTCAAGCCGATGGATCGGCCCCCATTACAAGAAGACACAGTGGTCGAAAAGAAAAAGAAATTTATGAAAAAGATGAGGGAAAAAGAAGATGGAAAATAAAGAAGAAAGCACCGGAAATTGTAACTATTGAGGAAGAAGGTAAATAGCCCGAGATTACTGTGTCTTATTGTCTAAAAGGTTCCTGAAGATACAATTATCTTGAAGGTGATCGAAGAGAAACCGAAGAAACGAAAGATTAAGAAAATGGTTATTGCTCAAGAAGAAATGAAATCTGAAGAAATTAAATTAACGTCCGCTCAATTGCCAGACAAACCAGAAAAAGCGGCAGTGCAAGAATTTGCATGGCCAAAGTTAATTACCCCCTCAAACCGGTTGGTAGAGTAGAAAAACCGAAAGGAACTGAAAACCTAGACAAACTACTGCTCAAGCCGATGGATCAGCCCCCATTACAGAGAAAAGAAAAAGAAATTGAAGAAAAAGATGAGGGAAACAGTAGAATTACCAGCAATTCATGATGAAAAAAAAAATACACAGTGGTAGCTTCAACCAAAACCAGGATTAGAAGAACAAGCTCTACGTACGCTAAACCTGAGATTAGTTCTTGACAACAAATTTCTTCGCAGGCCTCACTCTATATTCATACAACTGCTAAATTTAAAGAATTGAAAGCTTTCTGCAAAATTCAAAATTTTTCGTATGTGAAAACGTAAAATTTTTGGCCGCCCATATTTCTTGCACCCCTTTGCCTACAGGTAGGATCTCCGCTGGGTATAACATTCGAATTTTGAAATTGTATTCTGATTACATGCATCAATCTTATATTATACCTGAATACCCACTTTTTACGCCGTGTTAGTATACCGTTCGTCCAATTCCGTCCGTTATTTTTAGCTCATTTCGATCTTTGCAAACCTCAAATATGGTCATCTGGGTCGACAGACTGAAATCGCACTATTGCAAGAACCCATTGCGCTTATTACAGTACCGCGGCTAAAAATAGTCTTTCAGGTGAAGAACCGTAGGTATACTTGTTTGACAAGAAGACAAGAGCGTCCATCGAGACGGTTTCTTTTAGACCACTAGTGTTACGCATTATCGTACTGAATTCTTCATTCTACTGAAGGTTCACCTAAGTAGGTATCGAATTTAACAATCTAACAAAAACTATACCTTTTAATTGCTGGTCGAAAAAATGAAATAATAAAGCAGCTTTTTACCTTCCTGATGTTTAAAAGTAATTTTCAACAAGGAGTTTTTATGCCTAAGTAAATTTTGCTCAAGTGAAACCAATAACTTTAATACATATACGTGCAATATAGAGGCCAGTATTTTATCACCAGTACCATAAAAATATAGTTATCGTCACTGCCCTAGAACAAAAATAATAATAAGCTGATAAGCAGTGCTGTAACCTTATTAATAAATTCATATATTGTAATATTATATTTTACTTATCATTAAATTATAAAATCATTTCTATTATAAGTACACAATACGTTTTTGTTGCTGGGGGAGATGTAGCACATGTAGGTATAAATGACCAAGGAAACAAAACATTCAAATTTACAGAGTTATATTATTACAGAACGACAAATCTCTAATAGACTTTTATTTAATAACTGGTACTGAATTAGCATTTAGGCATACGTAATACATAATGATGAACAATTTAGTCTATTATATCAATCAAGCAAGTGGCAATGGAAAAATTACGTAATGGAAATTAGTGGTTGCCATCAAATTGTTTCGTGCAGAAAATTGTGGAGAAAACATTGTTTGAGCAGCTAATAAGTGTTAAATTTATTTCTTACAGCCGCATGTTTATATTTTTTTACGCAAATATTTATGAACTTTGCTAAAGTCCAATAAAATCCATTTACCTACATAATAAAGTTTGTGTTAATTTATTATTTACACAACAAAGTATGTGTTAATAGGCCTCCAGCAAAATAGTAAGGATTTTACAAAGCCCAGATACATTTCTCCAGTTATACTACTTCAGTACTATACCAATAGAACCTCAGTACCTACCAATTAGTCCATTCCGTTAAAAACTGTATCTTGTTTTCGTGCTTCGATTGTCGCCTACAGCATGCTAAATTCGAATGTTATTTTTATTGATTTAAATGCTAACGATGTTGATCTCGGTATGGAACCCATTTGCTCACAACCTACGTTAAAAGCCATGCTAATTTATGTATTTCTGGGAAGTTTGCACTTAACAACTATCAGAATTTAAATAATTACAACTTTGAACTTTGTTTTATATGTGCATCAGCTTGGCCGTATATAGAAAAACGCTATTTCTATTAAATTAAAAGAATAGAAACGATATTGATTTTGCCTGCCACATCAGTACGTATAAACAATTTTGTACTTTATTTTACAGAGGTATTGAAGAGTATTATAGAACGGATAAACCAAAACTTTGACTTGATAAGCAGATTTCACAAAACGCATACAAAAATATAACAAAACACCTACTATCTAGGCGAAAATTACTAGTGAAAAATTCGATCGTAGGAAAACTTATAACAAAGGGGGACAGAATAAAAAAACGAGTTATTGGAGACTGGAGGACTGAGAATTGGAGAAGTCTTAGATATATAATTTTTGCAAAAAATAAACGAATAAGCCTGAATTATTAAACAAAGCTGATTAAACAGAATCTTAGGAATAGGCAAAAAAAGATGTGAAGCAAAAAAAAATATCGACGAAAATTCCATATAGTTAATCGTAAAGATGAACAAAAAACAAAAAGCTCTGTAATAATCTAAGAAACAAATTATCCCAAAAGAATTGCGCAATTAACAAGATGAGAAATTACACAAATAAGTCAACAGTTGAACTAATAAGAATTGCCTCAAAATTGATATTATAGTCAAATCACGAATGTCTGGGATAGTTGGAGACAAATCAGCAGAAATAACCAGGCTAAAGAAGTATATTAAAAATTAGAGTAAAAACAGGTTTCCATGTACTGCAAGCTGTAGGTACAGGTTGTACCTTCTAAGATGTACCAAGAATGAAAATTTGTGTGTACTTAAAAGTATCCATCAAAATTGCTGTAAATTGCAGACGTAAACATTGTTTTGACTGCTGTTTGGCCGTGAAAGCTGATTTATCTTTGCGAATTAAAAAAATTGCATAACAATAATGCGAAAAACCTTGACGGGTTCCCCGATTAAAAATACTCTGGTACCAGTATCACGCGTGTACGCATTTGTTACCATCATTTCAAACGCAGTATGGGACGCTGATGGATGGTCTCCTTCATGCTTCATTCAGAAGCACCCTGACTTTGCAATATAAATGTTCCTTTGTTTGGTTTTCTTCATCTGTTGTCGCATTATTAGTCTATGTAAACATAAAAGTACCTGCTATCCAAAAAAGGTTCTAATCGCATATCAGTTTAAATGCAAATTTGTCATTAAAATTACGGTGCAGCCGACTATTGGACACTGGGTGTTAATGCTTGCATAAATGGAAACTTTCTAAAAATATCTCTAAATATCAAAGGCAGTACTTACACAATTAAATTTAATTTCATTTAGGCGCCAAACAATCGGTTGTAAAACGTTCGTAATGTCTTCCTAGTTTAGAACCGGGAAAGGTGAAAGAAAGTGGTATTTTAATATACCAACTACGTGCATAGAACATGTTAGAACAAAATTATTGTGCCATTATAGTTAGAAGTACATGAACGTTGAAAATTGGTTTATTGCTCTTGTGTCATAACCGAATTCCTAATTAACAAATTTAATTGTATGATGCATTACTCTTGTGACTTGTTTTTTGAACATCGGATTTGCTAAAATCGTAAACCTTATATAGGTCAACAAAAAAACGTTAATGGGACGTTGTTGCAGAGACGTTATTGTGATGACGTTTACTTGAACCACCAAAAACCTTCCTTGGGTAAAACGCATTTTTCTAAAGGCTCCTATATAAGTGCTTTAACATCTAGAGATGTGGGCGTGGCCTTATCAAAAAGGCAGACATTTTCTCTTCTAGAAAACCTATTTAGGAATTGAGCCCGTCTTAAGAGACCCTGAAAGGCTTCTTGTTCTTGACCTAGAGAAAAGCAAAGACCTAACTTGCAATGTTTATTTTATTTTAAAACCACAGAGTAACAGAGGGATATGTTTACAAATAAGGAACAGACCACACCAAACACGCGTTGCCAATTAAGGAGTGGAGAGAGCAAATTAGGCAACAAATCTTAAAATAGTTTAGCCAAAATTACTAAGTTAATTCTGACCTGTGGTTTATATGTGAAAGAAAATGATTTCTATATAATCTGGAAATAAAATTATATTAAACAAACTTCTGAAAATATCAATTATGTGCTTTTATTTCCGGGTCAATCCCCAAATAATATTCCAATAAAGCCAACATGTCAACGCTGGTTTTTAGAATTTCATTTTCAGACATTTAGATTTTTCTGTCAGTTTATGTCACTGTCATTTCGGGTTTGTGAGGTTCATGCCAGTTTTATAGCGAGTTTTTTATGAAATTCTTTGTAATTGTGTGTATATAATAGTTTGTGTTGCGTGCTGAACTAAATCTTTATAAACATGGTGAGAAAGTGCTACGTTTGTGGTGTATATGACCACCAAGAAGAGGTTAAAGGTCTATCTTTCCATCGGTAAGTTTTTGTGACGTCATTCTAGACATGAACGTGGTGCATTGGCGTACCCTGCGGGCTGCGAGTGTATCCAAAAATATTGAAAACCAGCATGGGTTGATAGTTAAAGGAAAACTTCTGTAGAAATTCCGTAAATTATCAACTAACAGCTTGAAATAATTCCTCCCTTCATTTAAAGATCAGTCCATAATAATCTGTTTAGGAATTTCACTCCGAATTTCAAGTAGGTAGTTATTGTTGTAATAAAAATGTTCAAATGTAACCAGTATGTAATGGAGGTTTTATGAAGGGAATGAGTCTCACAACTTAGTCAGACGAATAATGACAGACATCTCTCATTCCCTTCTTAGCATAACTTTTTGCTGCATACAACTGTAAGTATAATACCTATGACATTTTTGTTTTAGCCTTCCAGTTGAGACTAAGAGACAAGCCCTCTGGTTGTTGTTGCTGGAAATCAACAATGAAAATTTACCAAAACGGGTTGATGTATGTTCCAGACATTTTAATGAAAATGACTTTGAGTATCGCAGTGATGGACTTAGAATTTTAAAATTTGGAGCACTTCTTTTGCCTCTCAAACCTCTGTATGATACTGAGAACAAAACGTAAGCAAAATGATTTATACATTTTAATCATAATATGGTGTTCTCTGAATAATGCATGTACTGCAGAACTTGAAATAATATGAAAACTGTTATAACTCATTCTCTTCCTCTTTCCATCCCAGATCATACAAATTTGACATATTTTTTTATAAACCTACAAGGCGTTCTAAATGTTCTTGGCCAGCCATTATCTGTTATTAGTAAAAGTAGAACCTTCGACTAAATGAAAAAACTCCGGAAAGATTAAGGAACGCAGTCAATTTTTTAGTTTACTATTATGTAAAGGGTTGCATAAAAGTTTGATAGGTACTTACACCTTTTTTTTTAATGGCATACCCTAAACATTTACATATACCATATACAGCAGAGCGCGCTAGATACTTAGTCATTGTCTACGTTCCGCCAACGGCAGCAGCTGAGAAGTTTAGTCAGCGAACGCTGAAAATCGGCACCTGATTGGCAGTTTCCAGCGTTCGCTGACTAAATTGCTCAGCTGCTGCCGTCGGCGGAACGTACGTATTGATGTGTTTTTCTTGCTGGTCAACTCAGAGATAACTAGATCTCATGCACAGTGAGAGCATAATAACATGAGATCAAAAAAATTAAATGGCCACAGTTGGCCATGGAACCCAAAACTTATCTCTTAGCTTATGCTATATTTTTATTCCGCCACAGTTTTGATTAGAATATGTGCCATTTTTGACACTTGATGGAATAAGCTAAGAGAAAAGTTTTTGATAATTTTTCGGTTTCACAGCCAACTCTGTTATTGAATTTTTGATCTCACTGTACAAATAACATACACTTGGAACGACAAAACCATATCGAAAATAAAACTAGTGAAGACATTTTGATCATTGATTTTGTTGCATTTATTCAGGAACTTTTATTAATTTGTCAAATTTTTTGTCCTCATGGGATCCAATTGAAACGGCAATTATTATGCAAAGTCAAACGGCAGTTGTGGTAAACTGATGCATCTTGTCTTCACATGGTAATGTGAATATAAAACAAGAGTTAAAATATTCGGCATAATATGTACCTCATGTTTTACTAAATATTGTTAATTTAGATCAAGTAGTACTTTGACAGAATGGGGAACAAATGGCCCATCCGAAGTTGCTAGTGTTGCCTCTGCATCAATAAGTGAGAAGGATAGTCCACTAAAAAGAAGGTATGACAATGTGTTGTTTAGATATAACTGTAATATTTTACATGTACGCAGTATATTATTTGAAGGTAAGGTCACCGGGGTCCCGGCGTCCCCAATAAAAAAATAGCGGGGGATACTTTTACTTTTTTTTAACTTCAACGGTCGGTTGCCAATAGAGCGACAGGCGTTCTTCTAATTAAAAAAAGTCCGCTAGTAGTAACTCATTGCGTACGTTCCGCCGACGCCAGCAGCTGAGCAATTTAGTCAGCGAACGCTGGAAAACGCCAATCAGGTGCCGATTTTCAGCGTTCGCTGACTAAACTTCTCAGCTGCTCCCGTCGGCGGAACGTATGCATTGTTTCAGCCATGGAAACTAATATGTAAACAAACAGTGATAATTCATTTGTGCATAAATTATATTTTTGCTTCAGGTTAGAAATGGACTTTAATGACATAATTGATTTTCCTGGACCATCTAGTCAAGGGTAAGTACATACCTACCTAATAACAATAAAATTTAGTGTAGAATATTTTACGGGTATAGGGCTTAAAAACTTTACGATTTCTAAATCGTCAACGTTTCGATCTTTTATTGGATCTGCATTAGGGCTCTTTTAGCAGGTGAAGATATTCGAGTTGTTTTTATTATAGTGTTTTTTATTTTTTATGTATTTTTTTAACAATAAACCCAACCTTATTCTTTAATATATGCGTAAAAGATATGTCTGCTTTGATAGAACATGTGGCATTCATGTAGCTTTAACGTGGTCTTGAAAACCTTACATGTGTATTAATGTATAAGATTCATTTTAAACTATACAACTCGACTTTCTTCACTCACTTAAATGGATCTCATGGAGATCCAATAAAGAGTCGAAACGTTGGCTATTTCGAAACAGTGAAGTTTCTTTTTCAAGTCCTACACCTGTAATATTATATTCTACACATATCTATAAGGACACGAAGTATCAGGATGCCAGAAAAATATTTATAATCCTGTTGGGGTCCTTCAAACCACTTCATTAGATAAACACAGTTTATTGCAGATCTGAAAGCTCAGATTTGAGATAAAGAGTGTAGTTTATAAAGAGACATTAGTGTTTATTTACGAAAAGTGGAGTGCACTGTATATGAATTGTTAAAAATCTCCACACTCATTTATTGTTATTTTATGCAGTTCTACACAATCTAAGCCCTCGTCTGACACGTTGACAGCATCTGAGGCAGACGAAAATACACAAGCAATGGAAATAGAACCCCTTCATCAAATGGCACCATCAAAACCATCAGATAATGAGTTAGCAATTTGTGCTGCAGTCAGACCAGGAAAAAGGTAAGCTATTTGTAGTTAATCTACCTATATGGAAAATTATTTATGAGTTGTTTACTTAAAAACTCGTCTAGTAGGCTACGAATTTTTGCCCGAAAAGGATGACATAATCAAAGTAAATGGACTTTTGTTACTTCATCTTTTTCTTTTGACACTGCGCAGCCCACTAGGTGACGTTATTAAATTAACACCCTGTAGATGATATGTAATAAGTTTATACGATGTCTTTGTTATGCAAATACAGCCTACTACATACCAATACTTATTACGACCGGTTTATACTTTTAATTAACAATTAAAGTTAACATTCTTTTTACACTAAAATTAAGAATTTAAAATCAACGAACGAACTTTCATGGTTTATACTGTAATTACTTATTTATACCTCTAAATTAAGAGTTAAATTAAATTTTCATTTACACTAAATTTAAACTTTTCAAAGTGAAATGTGTACTTATACCTACATATACCGTTTGTGGGCAAATCTGTTAACACTTTTATTAATTATTAAATGTAAGAATAAACGGAATTTAAAAAGTATTAATAAACGTACAAACTGTACGTTCCCATTTTAACTTTGGTAAGTCTTAATTTAGTTTAATTGTTAACTTATATGTATGTATAAACCAGGTATAAATGAAAGTTTAATTTAATTGTTAATTTAGAAGCATAACCTAAACATTACTTAGAGGTAATAACTTAATTTTAGGAAAAGATATGTAGGCGACCTATCTAGTGACGACTTCTCAACTCCAAAAAAAGCAAAAAAGAATTTTCGTTTCATTAAAAGAACTGTTGTGAGCCAAAGGAAGAAAACTAAATCATTGCAGAATACCGTGTCTTCTTTGAGGAGAAGGATTACATCTTTAAAAAGCCTCATAAAATATTTAAAAGAAAAAGCCTACATTACAGATTCATCGGAGGCAATGATACAGGTAGGTACAAGAGGCAAGAGAGTTCTGAGCAACATTTTGTTGTACATTGTTAAATTTGAAAAATAACTTCTTTGTACAAAATCATCATAAAAGTTTGCGGTTGCTTGTGTACAATTTACTTTTGCTATAAACTCTTTCAAAAATCGCGCTTATACTATAACTGGCTAAAGCATAGTTTACATTAAATAATACTAATCAAGATACAAATTTATTATTGCATTAGAAAATTTATGTTGATTAAAAACTGTGTTAGTTGTAGAATATTCAAAAAGATTGTTTGAAAACAGTAATAAATAAAAATTTTTCGCTATGTTAAATAGTTTTTAACAGTAATTAAAATTTTTTTGATATCGCTTTCTCCGACTCTTATAAATCTAACTTATAAAAAATGTACCATTCCATTTAAGAAAATTAAAAATTACGTCACAATTGTCACAATTAACGTATAAAAAATTTTTCCTCGATTCAGATTTGGCGTCCTCTCGTGGCGGTTGTAGAAACCGCAAATAAACTTTTTTTGAATTCGAAATAGGAAAGGACCACACTGGTTAATGCTCTTAGAATGATGTCCCTGTATTACATAATATGGGGTAATCATTAGAAAACTCAGCTAGAAGGCTATGAGTTTTTGACAGAAAAGGTTAAAAACTGTATGTTTTAGGCTTCCCTTACTGGTCCAGCTGCTGATATTGTTGAACGCATGCTGAAAGGACGATCAAAAAAGACGTACCAACCATGCTTGCGGTCATTTGCTCTCACTTTGTCATTTTTTTCTCCAAGAGCTTATGATTTTGTGAGAAGTACTTTTTTGAAATCGCTACCGCATAAAAAACACTTTCAAAATGGTACTCTTCAATAGATGGGTCCCCAGGATTTACACAGGAAGCTTTATGTGCTCTAAAGATAAAACAACAGGAAGCAATATCAAAATCTAGAGTGGTTTTATGTAACCTAGTTTTTGATGAAATGTCCATTCGGCAGTTAATAGAATGGGATGGAAGAAAGTTTTGTGGATATGTTGACATAAATGCTGGATCTGAATCCGACCCCCTACCTGAAGCAAAGGAGGTGCTTGTTTTTATGGTGGTCACCCAAAATGGCTCTTGGAAGATTCCTGTTGGATATTTTTTATTAGCTGGTCTTGGAAGTGCTGAGATGGCTCAGTTACTACAAAAATGTTTTACATTTATCTATCAGTCAGGTGTTATTGTGACATCAGTTACATTTGATGGTGCCCCTGCAAACTTTGCTATGTGTACCCATTTAGGGGCTGATTTTAGTGATATTTATAACTTAAAACCATTTTTTCAACACCCAGTAACTGAAGAAAATGTATATATTATCCTGGACCCCTCTCACATGATAAAATTGGTTAGAAACGCCTTTGCTTCCCAAAGGCAACTTAGCGACGTAGACAATCAGGTTATAGATTGGCATTTTGTAGAAAAACTGGTCGAAAGGCAAACATTTGAAGGATTATATTTGGCCACAAAAGTTCGGTTTAGGCATGTTCAATGGAGGAAAGAAAAAATGAAGGTCAAACTAGCTACACAGACGTTAAGTAAAAGTGTAGCTGATGCACTTTTATACCTGGGTAGAGATTTAAAAGATCCTCAATTTGACGGTGTTATGCCTACTGCTCATTTTATTCAAACTTTCAATGACCTGTTTGATGTCTGTAACTCGAGGAATAGATTATCAAACTATTTTTTTAAAAAACCAATGTCACCAGCAACTGCAGAATATTTTTTCAATTTTTTTCAGGAGGTTAAATATTATATTCGGGGTTTAAAACTTAATAACCAAATGATTACTCAGTCATCGCGAAAAACTGGGTTTTTAGGGTTTTTAATAACGATAGAAAGCTTTGAACTTTTGTATAAGACTTATGTAGAAGACAAACAGTATCTAAAATTTATGTTGACCAATAAGTTCTCACAAGACCATTTGGAGTTGTTTTTTGGGGCAGTTAGAGCTAAAGGTGGCTACAATAATAACCCAACGGCTCGGCAGTTTGAAGCTGCTTACAAACGACTTCTTGTCCACACCCAAATTTCACACATTAGCCCAGATACCGGTAACGTTGGTATTTCTGATAATTTAACTATGTGGAAGTGGACCTCGAGTTACTATCGACGAAAACGGCGACAATTTACTAGAAACAAAAAATTATTTGGATTTCGAAGCAAATTTAAAACAAAACATGAATTCAAAATATTTTTCTTCGGCAGCTTGGGACTTAACAATTTATGCAGGAGATGTGGTAGCATATATATCAGGATTTGTTGTAAAAGCGCTAAGAAAAATGTATTGCATGTATTCAATGTCTTCAATTGTTAGAAAGTGATGAAGTTATATCGCTTTTACAAAAAAAAAAAAACAATTTGGAAAATTGGTAAAAGCTTCTGAATTAATAATTAGAACTTGTGCGTGTGCTGAAAAATTTTTCAGGTTTTATCATAAAACCACAAATATATTTAGTCAAAGTAGTAAGAAATTAATAATGCTCTTAATAAATAAAACTATGGATACTTTACCATCAGACAGTTTTGGCAATCATTTATTTGATGATGGTCCAGTTGATGGCCATTCTTTTTTTTTTAGTTAAACTAATTTTGCAAAAATATTTTACGCTACGGATTCATCATGAAACAAAACTAAAAATGGAAACTTCCAAACGTACTAGAATACGGAGTATACTAACAAAAACTATACTATTTAGGAATCAATAATTGCCTACATCTATGACGAAAAATGTATCCAATAATAACACTTTTTTGCTGTGAAATGGCAAACGAAAGGTTTGCTTTTTGAAACTCCATATTATAAATTTCAACAGTATCATGAAGTAATTATAGTGCTGTTAAGAAACTATTACATACAAAAATATCTTGCCAAGAGCTCATCCACACTTTCCTTCAAACAAGGCAAAGAGCAGCCTTAATCTCTTGACTGTGCAAAATATTTTTTTAAAGAGTAAGACCGGGTTTATCCAACTTTTTAGTCGTAATCGTAAACTTATTCTTAATTTTCGTCAATAACAACCCATATACCAAGCGTTGCCATGGATACACTTGTTATATGGGTTAAAAGAATTAAGAATAAGCTCACGATTACGACTAAAAAGTTGGTGGCGTTAGTGCTTAAACAACTATTAAATATAATTATTAAAACTATTAAAAATATTAAACTATTAAACAATTATTAAACTATTAAAAATCAAATAATTATTAAAATACCAAAACCAGCTCACTTTAACTCTTGCAAAAAGTTTAGGTAGAAACAAACAATAATGTAACTGAGCATATGGAAAAATAAAAAAGTTCTAATATTTTAAGCATATATTAGAAGGTATTAAAGCTATATTTTTATAGGTATAATATTTTTGCCAAAAACAATACTGCGGTCTTTGGAAACATAGGTATATTTGTAATTGTCAATAAAAAATACTATTCAAAATTAGACTTATACCTCATGGAAAGCTATTTATTACATATAGACATCTTGATATATATACATGCTAATATCGAAAACATTTAGGCCCAAACTAGCTTTAAATGTAAGAACTTACTTTTTCTGTTTTAAGTTTTTATGATTCACAATGTTGCCACAAATTATTACCTCACAGTAAATTGAAATATAGGTATTAAGCATTTTACTTAAATCCTGTCAATGGCATTTTACTAATAGCGCTTAATGGATTAATTATTGCATTTTTATCATTACATGTATAATTTTGACATAAGAACTTTTCAGAAATAATTTTCCAGGATCAAATGGATCCCTACCGCTGATTTTCAGGCAACCAGATTGGTGACCAATCAACGACAATTAAGCAATCAGATTAGCTGAAAATTAGTTGATAGTAATCAAACGGATAGTCTGTTTTATTGGTCAGCTATATAAGCATGTAGTTACTATAGGCGAAGGCGATATATGTTATTACTTTTATTTTTGTAACACGTAAATACACATGTTTGTTAATCAGAGCAAGTAGGTAATTATCTGTTAAATAAAACCATTTAGTATTTGTACTAGTATGTTATTTACTGTTTTATTTACCGAGGTTGTGAAGTTTATTTTGACCCAACCTAGGAGA